>CANUEY010378218.1:0-28738 GCA_948099555.1 Croton setiger
TATATATATAAAGAAAAAGAAAGTATGATGTGGCATGATGTTCATAAATTATATTATCAAAAAATTGAAAAAATAATTAGTTTTTAAATTTGTAAATTAATATTTCTTACATATATTTTATAAATATAATGTATAAGTCACTGTATTTTATTTAATTAAAATACCATTTCGTAAAAATTATAAAATATTATATTATTCTAAATATTATTTTAAGAATATTTAGTAAAATAACAAATATTTTCTTTTTTTTTTTAAATAAAGATGTATTATTCAAAGACACAATTACACGTATCTACGATAACATTAAACTTAATTTGTGCAAATCACCGAGAAATATTTTTTCTTAAATATTTACAAGTTGAGGTGTAAAATAGGAAAATTTATTGGAAAAAACAAATTCTTTTTTAAATTTTTATTTTATTTTTCTATGTAAATATTTGTTTAGAAATAATTTATCTATTTAAATCAAATGGAAGGCATATAATTTTTCAAAAAAGTGTGTAGAAAAAAATAAAAAGAGATGTGGATAGTTAGCTCATTAGTATTATTTCAAGCCAATCATAAAATTTTAAGACTCCAACAACTTTACTGTTCAAAAGAAGAGAGCTTCTGATTCATCCAATTCGGTTGGGGCTGGGCTTGTAAGTTCGAAGACTATTGAGTATTAATTTAAGCCCATACTTTGCATTTAAGCATCAACCCATCAATGCTCACTAATACAAGTAGATTAGGCTTGGAGCTCGGCCCAAATCAATTCGTTGACGTTGAATTGTTGGAGAATAGTGCAGCTGCTGAAGAAAATGAACGTATTATCAAATTTAACAATCCACGAGCGCACAAAAAGTCAAATATAATGATTCATTTCTTATACATCAATTATATTCCATGGTAACACAATTTTTTATACTCACTCCAAAAACACAACAAGGAAGAAAATTGGTTCCAAAAAAGGATTAATTGAACAATATACCCAACATATGACCGTCCATCTGCTGTCGATATACTTCACCATCAACCTTCGCTGGACCAAGCATCCCTAATCCTCTAAATAGAATCATCTTAAAGCTTTTAGAGTGAAATCGTTGAATATATACTTAACTTACCACTAATTACATTTTATTGAATCAATTTATCAGTCTGAAACTCATTAAAAGTCCTACAACAACAATGGTTACAAAGAAATTTTTCTTAGTTAAAAAGAAAATTTCCAAATTTCCCCGGTACTGTAACCCTAGTGAACAGAGTATTGTCTGAATTAGAGGTGGCAGCTAGGCCTTTTTTTGCTCAAGTTTTCAAGAAGAATTAAGCGAAATTAATTGAAGAAACAAAAACCTTACCAGGCGCTAGGTTTGTCAGATAGAGGCACATCGATCTGAAGGCTGGACTGTGAGGATTGACGACGGTTAATTTGGTTGATGAGTGTTGACAGTGCAAGATGAGTGTTTGGTTTAGGTGAAATTTGATTTGGGTGATGGACACTGCCTTGAAACATGACCTGAACGTCCACAATTATAACATGTAACAGTGGTGGACGAAGAATAGTTGTGTGTCCTACGACCTCTGCCTCGACCATTGTGATAGAATGACGATGACCCAGAATTCAGAGGATTTGAATTCTTAGAAGCAGATTGTTTATGTGCAATTTGAGCAGTAGGCGACATTGCAGCAGTAATAGAGAGACTATGCATTTTGAGTTGTGTTTCCTCTCTCAACATCAATGCATAAAGATCATCATAGCCAAAAAGGAGAATTGCGAGCCACAATTGCTCAAGAAAATGGCCTGAAATCTTCACCAAAACCATCAATAATATCAGTTATTAAGACATCTTCAGGAACTGGAGATCCCAAAGTAGTAAGCTGATTAAAATATTGCGTGATCGACGCATATAATCATCGACAGAGTCAGACCCTTTTTCTAGCCTCTTGAGTTGTTTTCGAAGCTGTAGAATTCGAGTACGTGACCCAGTTGAAAATATGTGAGCTAACTTATCCCAAGCAGCTTTAGCAGATGGAAGATTAACAATTTGGGAAGAAGTTGCTCTGAAACTGGACTTCTAATCCAACTCAGAACCATTTGATCGGGCTGAAACCACGACTGATATTTGGGATTAGGTTCATTATTCAAAACCATTGGTGGTATATTCGTGATCGGCTAAATCATAGCCGTAAAGAAGCTGAATCTGACTCTTCCACAACAAATAATTTGCAGAAGTTAGTTTCATTGTGAGAAACTAATAAACATTAGGGACGGAGAAATGATAAAAGGCTCTGATACCATATACTGGTTTGATAGTTTTGCTATTATCTCTTATCACTCACCACCGCATTAAACATGGGTCCTAATTCTTCTATAAATTCCTAATTATTTTTTTCAATCTCTACTCTAACTCAAGCAAAATTTTAAATCTTTATTTCAATTTCAATATGGCTATCAATACTACCATCAACTGCCTAACCGATTTTAGCTTTGACATGACGAAGCTCTTACATTTCTTCCCAATTTCTGTCGCCAAATCTCTGCGGCCGAGTCTTTGGTTTCCGATTTGCCAACGGTTAATTCTAACGACGTCTGTTCGGTTTGCATGGAAGGGTTCGGGTCGGGTTTAGAAAAATTCTTTATAAACCAGAGAAATGTTAAGATTTAATTAAATCCTTGATGTTATGAAAATTAGTTGATGATATTTAATTCTTTTCTTGTTGTGGTCGTGATCGTCGTTCTCGTCTGTATATACACCAAACTAAAATTTTGTTTTTTTATTAAAAAAAAATATTAAGAAGATGTGATGGTTTTATTCAATAAATAATTTTCTAATATGGAAAATGATAATCATATACTCTTTTACAATTTCACTCAATAAACGTGGGATATTTCTCAAAATTGATTATTTTCAACTTATTATAATAAGTTATTTTTATATTATAATTAGATTAAAAATACACAGCGAACTGTTTAGCAAAACTAAATAGTTAGTTAAAAATAAAAAAAAATAAAATTAAAAATACATGTTAATGTTTTGACAAAAATAATATAAAAATAAAATTAAAATATGAGGATATAAATGCAAGTAAATAAGTCAAACTACTAATAATTTTATTTTTTTAAAACTGCAAAACAGAATATAATCTATTTATAATCTACAATTTAAATTGTTTAAACATTTAAATCAACAGTTTTTAATAAAAAAAATTGCTTTGACCAATTTATAAATTTTAAAAAACATTTTCATTATTTTTTTTTCCTCCTCGAGTCAATATATTCAACAGAAATAGTCAAATCGGTTATTTATTCATTACGTATAGATTAGTAGTAAATTAGTAGAATAATAATTTATTATACAAGCTTAAACTATAAAAAAATAATTGCAATAATCATTGCTTTCATTATCTGCACAATTTTTTTTCCCTTTTGAGTTTATTAAAAAATTTCAGATGGATAATGAGTAAAAAGATTCTTCAAATACAAGTCAACTATAACATAAACTAATAGGGTTTGCAATTATTTTCGTATTGATATACATTATCAATAGTTTGATAGCAATAGCTCACCTAAAAAATATCAACATATCTACATAAGCAAAAAGAAAAGTTAAAAACACCCGTAACGAAGCTTGGTTTTAGCCGTCATTAAACTTTTTATAATTTCATAAATTAAATTAGAATTGTAAATGAATTAAACCGCTTCTAAATTATTTAGAATTTAATTTGATTTCAGCTTATTTAAAAATAAAATATTAAAATTTTAAATTCTATGATCTGCTCATTCAATTTTCTTTTTACTTAAAGTATGAGTTATATCAATAGTTTTTAGTTTAGTGTATTATATTTGTTATAATATAATAATTAAATAATGTTTAAATTGAATTTCATTTTTTAAAAAGAAACAGAATTTAAACTTAATCTTATAATTCTTTTAAATCAATGAATGAAATATTTTTGGATTCTATATTTCTAAATATAAAATTTAGTTTGTGGGTTGCGATCCATGTATTAATTTAATTAAGGAGGAATTAAAATAATAGATTAACGAGGATTAATTAAGAATAAAAGAGTAGTAGGAGGAGGAGCATGAATTGAACCTTAAAAGTGGTGGCATGTTGCACACAGGGTTTCTACAGGACTTGTGAGTTGTGACTTATTAGAGCATTGACAGTGGAGCCAAAAATTTGCCCAGAAAAAAAAAAAAAAAATTTAAAAGGTGGGAGTAATTGAACTGTCTTCAGTCCCAACATTAGTATAAATAAAATGAGAATGGCCTTTAAAAAATTATTAAAACATTATTCTATCATTATAATTTACCTTTTGCAATGGAACTTATCCCACACCGCTTGTGATGCTCTTAAGGCGGCAATATACATTGCCATGACTTATTTCCCTTGAAGGTCTTCTTTTGCGTTCTTTTGTTTTCTTTTTTTTTTTTAAAGGATATTATTTGGTCAACTTTGATGTTTGAAAATTAAATTTTAAAAATAATTTTGAGAAGATTCAAATTCTGTTAGAAGATTTAAAATACCATTGTCTGCGAAATATGAATGTGCGGGATTGAGGCATTTAGCTTAATTAACTTAAATTAATTGTCAAGAACTCTTTACATCATAATTAGCTAAAACAAATTTAGCATACAAAAGAAATCTGAAAATGTAATATATGTATTAACACGTTTTTTTAATTATTTTTAAAGGATATTATTTGGGTCAATCTCATTTTTCATTAAAAAATGACATATCTTTTTTTTAGAATGATCAATAACGAATAGATCGTATAATAATTATATCACATACTATAAATCGAATTCAAAACTCAACATGAAAAATAAAATTACCAACTAAACCATTTAAATATTTTAACTTATCTATATTATTGTGTTTACAATGCTCAAAACAAATCTTTTATCCCTTTACAAATATGAGACAATTCTAATTAAGAGTGTGAAATTGTTTGATTTTCCTTAAATAATTAACCTATAATCAATAGAATGTGTTTCAAACTACGAGGGTTTAGTGGGTGATATTTAATTAAGAATAAGGGACATCCATGAACTAGTTTAGTAATATTTAGTAGGTGTAGATGTACATGCAGCCAACCGCCAACCTATTAGTAACCAAAAATTTCCATTTCTAACTTTTTCCTAGAAATAGACTCAGAAAACACAAAAATAATAATCATAAGCTATACTTTCATTCATTATTGTGGTCCAACCTAAACTTGATACAATTTATTTGGTGCTTGATTCAAAAATGTGTGCCCAATACAATTAGGGATATACCCACCTTCCCTACTGTTTCCTTATATACATGTATTATCATGCATGTGCAATGAGCCCATTACAATAATAACTTACTAAAATTAAAGTTAGTAGTTTACTATATATTATTATTTTTCATTGACTTCAATTTTAGTCTAGGTCAAGTAATAATTAATAATTTAATCAAAAGATAAAAGTTGAAAAATGTAGGGACTAATATTAAATTATGAGGGGACTAAAATTTGTGCTATAAAAACCCCCCAGGCTTTGGAAATTGGAATAGATAGATCGCTTTCGATATCTATTTCCCTTTCCATCTCTGTTCTTTTTGTTCTTATACTTACTTCTCTCTCTCTCTTTCAAGATGGCGGAGGTATCTTCAGATTCCAACACTGGTTTTCCCGTTTGCCTAATCGATGTAAGCTTTGACTTAGATGAAGCCTTAACTCTGCCTCAAAATTTCGGCCGCCGAATCGCCGAATCAGACTCTTCGATCGCCGCTCTGCCTACGGTTTCTTCTACTGACGACGTTTGCTCCATTTGCATGGAAGGTTTCCGATCGGATAAAGCTGGAAAACAACTTCCTTGCGGTCATGTGTATCATGCACCCTGTATCTCATCCTGGATTTCTAACTGCAACTCTTGCCCTCTCTGCCGGTGCAACATCTCCGGTGAATAATAATTGACCGGAATAAGCTTTGGTAGTAGTTGTTTGTATTCTGGATAAGTAGAATTATTTATTAATCATTTGCTTTACGCATATTTCCTTCTTCTCTGTTCGAATTAATTTTCTCTGGTAGTTAAGAAATGCCAGATGGCGCTAACAGTGGCTTTCAATTTAAAATTAATGCAGAAAACCAATTACAAGTGTTTGTTCTCATTTAATTAGCGATTTTGTTTTTTTAACGTAGATTTAATTAGCGATTTCAACACAAGTAATTACTTTTCCTACAAATTTCTGTAAGTAAAATTGACAGAAATTTGGGGTCTAAAAATAATCCAATTTTCAAACAAAGATGTTTGAAATTATAAGCAAAGGGTTTCTGATCCGTTGAAAATATATAACGTCTGGTTTGGTAATGCTGAATTGCTGATCATGTGATCACGTGTTAGCATTTTGTCCTTTAATCTTATAGCCTTCAATTTTCGGCCACGTCAGCTAGAAGAATACTATATGAGCATGTGGGGAAATTATTTCTGGTGCGGGTTACCCCAAGTTTGGGTGAATAAACAATTATTCAAATATAAGTATCATATTTCTAAAATTACAACTGATTGTACAAATAATTTCAATTATCGTTAGCTTTTAAGTTAGGCTAACTAATATAAAATTTATATTTTTTGAATTCAACCATAGAATCCGAGAGTTGAACGATTTGAAAATAAGAGAATCCACAAATATATTTTAGTAATAAATAGATAGATACGAAAATAAATTAATTCATAATTTGAAGGATTTGAAAAATATTTATCGGCATATTATTTTAGTTTAGTTCCAAAACTAAAGAGGTCAAAATTTTTGAAAGGATTGTAATTTTAGATTTCAAAACTGATGACGATAAAGGTAAAATAGTGTTAAAATGAGACAAAAATGAAAATTTTTTAAAATTTTATGTCTAGTGAATGCAATTTTTTTTTCTATTTTTGCATTTGAGCTCCTGACATTGATTTTCAAATTTAAAACTCTCATTCAATATGTTCCACGACTGATGACAGGAAGGTTGAGTTTGAAATGAGTCGGTTAAATGGATCTAAACAACCTGAAATTTTATTTCCATTTTTCAAGATTTTACAGTGAATAGACGATAAATTTGAAGACATATTTGAAATTCACGTTATGAGAGCTTTGATTTAGTATGCTTAAATGCATGTTTTGTCGCTGAAATTTGAAGTTAATTTTTGGGTTGAAAAATTACCTGATTGATCTCTCTGCTATCGTTGGAGGTTGAGAAAAAAAGAAGAAGAGGAGGACCATTTGGGTAATTTTTCAACTATCATTTGCATAATTTTTCAAATATTATTTTGTAAGAATTTTAAAGGTGACGTAACAGACATAAAAGAGATCGCTTTTACTTAATTAAAAAATACAATAATTTACAATGATAGAGGTGCATAATTATGTATTTGAACATTTGTATTTCATCATTTGGCTAACATCAAGATCATTCGTCATTTAACTGTAGTAGTCGGACGTCAAATAAGACCAACCAAATCTTCAAAAAGTAACGGAAAAGCTTAGTATTCTAACAATAATAACAATTAGGTAGAGATAATTATTTTATTAATTATGGATTTTAAAAATCTAATCAGCACTGTAAAGGAAGCTAAATAGCCAATAATGTGACCTTTAAGTGCATGAACGGGTAAGAGTAGAGGAAGGAATATTTGCACTTTCATTTGTATGTTTTACCAGGAAATGTTGTGTTTACTAATTAAGATAAACGTTGGCCACGTTGGTAAATTACATAAGTAGTCAGTAACAAATATCAAGTATATGTTCAATTTTATTCTTAGTTTAGAAAGCTCTTTGGCTTAACTTCTTTTTGACGTATGTTATACCCGAATTATACGTATGCTTTTATCTAATTTATCCTTAAAAAATAAAACTATTAAACTCAGATTGTTTTAATGAAAATGCATTTTGATACTCATTAACAAACTTATCTACACATGAACCAATTCATAGTACCCAAATCAATATTCAGAACAAGTAGATTGTCAAATTGTCATCAGTTAGTATTGGCAACTCAACACTTAGACCAGCTCCAACCAAATATAGATTGGGGTCTATGAGGCATATGCTCAAATAGAAGGTGTGCATATGATTTGGCAACCCTCTATTTCTAGACATTGGATTGAATTAAAAAGCCCTTCAATGGTTCTTAATCTTTCACTCCATTACATTTAATTGTATGTTAATTAACAATAAATATTAGGCTAACAAATAGCCTCAATTCCAATACTCTGCAAACAAACGAGGATTCATCTATGGCAAGCTACTCAAAATTGGCTTTCAACCCCTGGAAATACATAAAATCAAGTGAATCAAATACATGGAATAATCGAAATTGAAAGCTACAGAAAGCAAATAGCCATTTGTAGAACTGAACCCTTTTTTTTGTAAGCAAGATCAATTCCATTTCATTACTTCTGCAAATTACAAGATAGCAACTTGAGCTGCTCGTATTGATTACAAATAAAATCAACTCTTAAGGCTGAAATGGGAAGAGAATGTGTCAAAGAATTACAAGCTCTTGGAACAAATATTCAACTAATGAAAGCACTATCCTTAAGCACCTGCAAAACATCTTCAAGCACATCTTGAACTTGAAAATTCAGCAACCCCATCCCATTGACAGCATCAGCCACCGACTTGGAATTCGTCTCAATAATGCACCAGCTCCACTCTTTTTCTAAGCATAAATCTAAGGCTATTTTGACAGCAAGTGGTTCCAACAACAATGAATCCTACAAATACTTCCATTGCTTCACCACTGAACTTTTCTCTCCATTCAAATTTATTGTGTTTAAATTACCAAATTCAGAACCCTTAATTTTTTAAAATTAAGAAAAATTTATCAAATGATCTACAAACTCGATCCAAAATTTGATTTTAGCTTACCAGAAAAGAAAGCTTCTGGATTTCCAAACCATTCTTAACAGTTTCTGCAACATTGCCATTGCTTAACACTGCATTCATTGATAAAATTTTCATCGTCGGTCAGAGCAAGAACCTCATTTTAGTCGATAAACTCAACATTAATGGGTTCCAGTATCTGGGCCTCGACAAAAATGGCTTAACTGTAATCTCGGCAAATATGATTTTCTGAAAACTATTTTACTGATTATTCTCCCATTATCTCCAATATTTTCTCAACCAATATCACAAGATATTCTCAACTGACTCCTATTTAAGCAGAAGTCTTGAACCAGAAAATAGACTGAAAAATTCAGACTCTTTCTTCTTTCTTCTTTTACATTTGTAGGCAATTGTAATTTCCTGTTCCAAACTTCCGCCTTGAGTGCACAAGTTGGAGGTTTGCTGTTAACCTTGGGGAGCGACCGGGATATCTCGATTGCACCACAGTCATACCGGAATTCGCTTTCAGGACAATGGTTCATCCACGACTCACAGCTATAGTTTGTACAAAAGTATATTATAATTATAATTATACTTGTGATATTTTTTGTTATTCATTTTTCTTTTAACTTATTATTTTAGACAATTTTTTATAATAAAAATATTTTTTAAACTATTTTAATTGTTGAGTCTATTTTTCTATAACCTCATTTTTTTACAAATAGGATCCAAAAAAAGTCCATTTTACAAAAACCATAAAAATGGAGTACATACTCCATATTCAAAAATAATAAATTAAATAAAAAATTCAAATTTAAATTTTAAAAATAGATTTAAATAAAAAAATTAGTTTTTCATTATATTTATTTGATTTCTTAATTTTTTCAAAAATAATTCTTTATTTTTGGCCAAAATTAAAATTTAATTTTTGTAAATATAATTTATTAATTTTTTTTAAAACTTTTCAATATCTGCACTAAAAAAAAAAATTGTCTCCATCTCCAATATTGAACTAGTTTGAAAAATTTTCAAAGTCACTACAATATCTATAACAATCAATTCAAACAATATCTACGATATAAAAAAAATAATTTCGTGCTTCTAATGTTTAATTTTTTTAAATTATAATTTTGAAAACCATTGTCATATAAAATATATGACTTCAAGTAAAACATATTCGGAAATTGTTATTATACTAAATTCTCAATCAGTCGAATTTAAAATTTATAAAAAATCTTAATAAAAAAATAAAACAAAAATGTTTATAACATGTTATATTTTATTCATAGAATTTTTTATAAACTATTCATTATTCACATTCACATGGAGAGTTACTTCTCAAAATTCATTGATAACCTAAAGTCCCCATAATTCTGCAATTTTTCATCAGAAATCAAAACAATTATCATAAACAAAACATGCATCTCTTAAATTCTCCATAACCTCATTTGTGTCCGCTCCTTGCGTATTCAGCTCCACGAACTCATGAAAATCGATGAATCCATCACCATCCACGTCGAATTCGGTAATCATCTTCTGGAGCTCTTTGTCCGTGGCTTTATGGCCGAGGCTAGCCATAATGAAGTGAAGCTCGGCGGAGGAGATATGACTGGTTGAGTTTTGTTTAATAGAGGCAGAGAAAGAAAATTAGAGGGAATAAGAAATTGATAAGGGAAGACGAAGAAGAATGGAGAGAGCGTTTTCTCTCTGGTCTGCTGCGAGGCGAGCGATTAGTCTAGGGAAAATATCGAGAATCAAAGAATGAAAGAGGAGCAATTACGCCTAATATCAAAAGGGCTAATTTGTCTCCAAAAAATATAAAGGAGCTATTTTTTGGGGATAAAATCCTAAAATATAAAAGGCCTTGTGTGGTGAAAATACTAAAATGATTGTATAAGGCATCAATAATATGCAATGATAAAAAAGTCGGCAAATTTGAAGTACACGTTTTACTTCACATATTAAATGACCCATCTCTTTGTGCTCAGTTCCTCACTTTGCCATTTCTAATAATTCGGGGGTAAAAGAAGCCATGGAGAGTACGCAGCAGCAAAAAAATGGCGCCGAACCTGCTCCCGCGCTGAACCCTGAACTGTCAGTTCTTAACTGCATCGACCTCTCAAGTCCTGATATCCAAAAATCCGTTTCTTTACTCAAACAGGTCGGTTTTAATTATTTTTGTTTCTCTCGTTTTTAATTATTGCTTTGAGTTATTGGTAGTTCATTGATTGTGTCGAGTTGATGAAGTTTTTTTTTTTTTTATTATTTTTTTATTTCAGGCTTGTTTGGATTGTGGATTTTTTTACGTTGTCAATCACGGAATCAGCCAAGAATTCATGGATATGGTTTTTTCGGAAAGTAAAAAGTTCTTCGAATTGCCAGTGAGGGAAAAAATGAAAGTCCTGAGGAACGAGAAGCATCGAGGCTATACCCCTGTTCTTGACGAACTTCTAGATCCTGATAATCAAGTACATGGTTCGTTTCTTTTGCTTTTCCGTCTTTTTTTTTTTTTTTTTTTTTTTGTGAATTAACTGTCTAGATTAGGAGATTATTATAAATATTGTTGTTTTCTACTGTTTTATGAGAGTTAGGAGATTACAAGGAGGGATTTTACATTGGAATTGAAGTGCCTGAAGATGATCCTGAAGCAGGGAAGCCATTTTATGGGCCTAATGTTTGGCCTGCAGATGGTAATTTGAGTTCATGCATGTTATTGTTTCCTTTATCTTTTTATGTATGTATCTTCAGTTTATCTATTACATGTTTAAAGTTTAAACAATGTTATGTCTTAGATCTTCTTCCTGTTTGGAGGCAAACAATGGAGAGGTTTCATCATGAAGCTTTGTAAGTTTTGCAGAATTGATTGATATTTGATATGGTTTATAGAATGTAGTCAATATCTTGCTTTTTAGTGAAGGGGTTAACTTGCTTTACTTCATTAACCTTTTCAATTTTTTGGAATTTTATTTGTCCAGGCAGGTAGCAAGAGCAGTTGCAAGGCTCATAGCACTTGCACTTGATCTGGAAGCTGATTTTTTTGATAAGCCAGAAATGCTTGGTCAGCCTATTGCAGTCATGAGATTGCTACGATATGGAGGTTGATATTTATTTAAATTCAAAGAATTTTATTCTCTAGACAATATTTATATATTGTTCTTTTTTTTTTTTTTTTGTTTCTTTTGTTGTGTATTCAGCTGAGATTTCTGATCCCTCGAAGGGAATATTTGGTGCTGGAGCTCATTCTGACTATGGTTTGATAACTCTTTTAGCCACAGATGACGTCTTTGGCCTTCAAGTATTAAAATCTGCAAAATTTATCTATGCAGTAATCTTTTTTCCTTTTCCTCCTCTGACGATAATTTGATGTTAGTTTTTATATCTTCTTGCAGATATGCAAGGACAAGGATGCTCAACCTCAAGTTTGGGAATATATAGCACCCTTAAAAGGGTAAGTTTGCCTTAGACTGAGTGCTGAAGAATTTCTACTAGACAGTTTATTTGGTTATCCTTATGGGTATGTTTAGTGTTGTATAATATAGAATATAACTCTCTTGCATCTATATTTTATAGATGATGAGTAATTCCACAATTATATTAATCATTTAAAATGGAATCAATCTCTCCCATTTCATTTTGAATTATACTTTTGATCTGTTGGGATGGGATTACTCAAGCTTCCATTAGATGATAAACAACGAATTTTGTTATTTAGATTGTGCTGGTAGAACTAGATAAACATTGCACAGTAGATTTGTTCAGGGAATATTGGTATGTGGAAATCAGTCTTCTCTGTCCAAAGACTAAAAAAAGGAAAACTGAACTCTGTTCAGGGCAGGATTATGAACCTTGAACTCTAGTCTTAATGGTATTCACTGTCTTTGGAATGAACTGTAACTTTGGAGGTTGAAAATTTAGCTACTTATGGTATTATTATTCAACTGCAGTAGTTGTTAGCATGTTGGTAACATGTACACCCCTTTGGAATGAATGAATTCTACAAATTCTTTGAAATATCATCCCAAAGGGACCCATAATGAATCGATTCTGTGGCTTGGCTGCATGAATGATGTAATAAAAAAAAAAATTTCTTGATTGAGTAGCAATGACATTTTCTTGTTGGTTTATCTTAATATAGAGCATTCATAGTGAATCTTGGTGATATGCTAGAGCGTTGGAGCAACTGCATTTTCAGGTTTGTATCTCTTTCATGCACATAACTTCATGCCAGAACAAAACATAAAAATACAGCATCGTAATGTTAGACATCTTTGACACATTTTTGCTATTGGAAAGAAAATGAATAATTTTTCTTTATTTATGAAGGCCTTACAGTGATGAATCTATCCAATGGTTAATTTTTTTTTCACCATTCTTAGAATTTAAATTGGCTGCTTTCTTTCCCTGAATATACCCTTAGTTTCCGTGTTTTGATTTTTCACAGATCTACGCTGCACAGAGTGGTGGGGAACGGTCAAGAGAGATATTCTGTACGAGCCTTTCTGTTTTTCTTTTCTTTTTAGACTCTGAATCCTCTGTATTTCAAGCCTTTTTATCTTTTCCATTTGACAAATTCTCGGGTTTGAAACCTATATGACTAAACTTTTCCTCTCTGTTTAAAAAAGCACACTGTTTTACATAGCCTTTTCCCATGTGGAGCTCTGTAGTGTAACCAGAAACAGCCAGCTATTTGACATCTACTTAGATTTATCTAGTTGAGTCTTTGTTAGTTGCAGCTAGCTAGGATGCCAGTTCTGGGCATTATAATGGTGAGGGATTAACTTGACAGTTTAAAAAATTCCTCTGCCTGAGAAACTGAAGTAAATGCTTTCTATTTAGGCTTTAAAGATAATTATACTTTATAATTCCTAGCATGCTCCACATTCCTTTATGGTGGATAGTGTCAAAGAAAGCTCAGTTTCTTACCTGCTTCTTTTTCATATGCAGATAGCCTTTTTTGTGGAACCTAGTCACGATTGTTTAGTTGAATGCTTACCTACCTGCAAGTCCGAAAAAAACCCTCCCAAGTAAGTTGATAACACAAACTTTTTGTTCGTCTAATTCATATTTATGTACTTCCAATGCACGTCTGGGTGCGTACTTGTGCTTGTGTTCAGTCTTATAGCATTCAATTGTGATGTTTATGTTTCATCAGGTTTCCTCCAATCCAATGCAGCACCTACCTGAGTCAACGTTACCAGGATACTCATACTGATTTGAAATCATATGTCAATCACAAACAGAATTAAAATTCCGGATATTCTGAATATTTATTAGTGATCAGAGGTTCCAACAGAGGACAGCTAAGTTATAGGTCACGCTACCCCTTAAATGCTGTACATTTTACATTTGCCGAATGTCAAATACGAACTCTGTTTTCTTCAACTTACCTGTGTTTGTATGTACTAATAGATTTATGATTACTTTTCTGGAATCCTAGCTGACACCTCGTTCTTAAAAGCACATTGAACTTCTCGATTCTCATAACAGCAACATATTTTTGGATAACAGAATCACCTGTGCAAGATATTGGCCAGTACCACTACAGAATACAGGTACTGAATCAGACCTGAAACTTGATAGTTTTTGGGCTGTCATCAAAGCCATCACCTTTCGTTGTCTATAGTTTCTTACCCAATACTACAATGGACCTTTAATTTATTGTTTGCGACCTTATTACTTTTTTTATTATTTTATGGACAAAGAGTTTTTGTTTGGATAATTGAAATTTACCAACTCGACGGATTTAAGAAGTAAAACGTGATTCTAAGTTGGCTTTTGTCGCTTCTCCCCTCTGAAAATATTAATGTAAAATTAAATTTATTTATTTTGAGAAAGTTTTTGTCCATAAAATTCTTTATTATTTGACCAAATATAAAAGTAAAATTATATGCTAATATGGAATCAACAATTAACAAATAAAATATCAAAAAAAAACATTCACTTATTTATTTAGGATATAATTATCGATCGGTGGACTATATAACCGTGCGTACAAAATTGGTGTGCTCCTCCCCACATGATCAAATCGGTACTACAATATGGTTATGGTTACAAAATTAAACTCATAACCTAAGCCAAATTTGTACTTATTTACTTTTAAAATTGAAGGAATATGAAGGGGCAAAAAATCAAATTCAGTCAAAATTCAGATTCTTCTTGGCATAATTTATTGGCTCTTTTTACGTATTTATTTTTTCTCGGAGTATCTATTAAAATATATAATAGATGATGACTTTGTGCTTATGACACAATTTAGTGTCATTATTGCTTGTGGTAATTTTTTAGTTAATTTATAATATTCGTTAATTTTTATTGAAATTATTGAATCATGGTGATAAACATTGTGTATTTATATTTTATATCTTATCCTATTCTTATATTTATTTATTTATACTCTTATCATAATTATAAAAAATTAAAATTTTCAATTTATTTGTAAGTGTATTTTGTATAAGTTTACACATATATACTATAAAAAATATAATTTTTTATAATAGTAATTTATTTTCTATTTAGTACATATATGTATGTAAAATAACATAATGGTTAATTTTATTTTCTCTATGAAGAAAGTTAGTCATTATTACTATTGAAAATAATTTGAACAATATATACTAAAAATTGAAATTTTCTTTTTTATTTTGAAAATGACCAATTAAATTCTAATTATATTCATTGTATTAGGCTACAGAAAAAATATATATATTTATTATATTTTAAAAATTAAATGAATATGATATAAAAAAATCATAATGATCTATTGCAAAAAAATGAGAATTGAATAAAAATCATATTCTATACAAATATTTACAAAAAATTTGTAAGTAAAAATAAAATTTTATTCATATAAAACCGTATATTGCGCAAGCTTTTCATCAACCGAAACACGAGATTATAAACACACGAAATTATATAAAGAAAACCCTATGCTTAGCTTAGGAATATACGATTCCAATTTGTATAATTTTTATTTTTATTGCATTTATTACTAATTAATTGCCATCTATATATGTACTACGAAAGTAATCTATAGACAAAAACATATTGATTATTCATATCAGAAATGTTATTACATTGAGAGGCACAACTCTTTCCTTTCATATCGAAGGAAAAGCCAGCCCAAAATTACAAACACAACACTACAGCACACATGCATTATTGGTATTAGAAACTCTTAATTTGCTCAGTGCTACTACACTGGATGAGCACGATTCTATATATCGTCTTCAACCATCAAATTAGCGGTAGTTTCTGTATACAGGGCTGTACATGCAACTCTCAGCATACTTAACTAGGTTTTCCGGTCGAGGAAGCCGTGAAGCCAAACCTACAGAAACGATAGGATGTTACAAACAAATACATAACATTTCAAATTTGTAAAGTTGATAAAAAATTACAAGAGCCACTCACCAAGATCATATGCCTTTGCGGCTACTTTAGCAGCAATATGTGCTGAAATTGTTCTGATGTTAGAGAAGGGTGGATAAATTAGCCCCTTGCTAAAGTTCTCTTCAGTAACTTGGCCAGCCAATGCTTCCGCTGTTAAAAGGACGCACATCACGTTAATGTAAAAGTCATTATAGTGGTCTCATGAAATCCTGGTGTTAGCAAGAGTATAAACTTACATGCTGCTAGAAGCATTTCATCGTGAACACGAATTGCTCCAGAGATGACCAATCCCAAACCAAATCCAGGGAAAATGTATGCATTGTTAGACTGAAATGACGAAGATAGCAAGAACCTCAAACTTCACAAGCTGATATTTAATTGAATACCAAACAAATGAAGAATTGTATATACTAATATTACCTGGCCAGGAAAAAAAATTTTGCCCTCATATTCAAATGGATCAAATGGACTTCCACTAGCAAAAATTGCTTTACCCTTCAAGAAAAAAGAAAACAAAATGCGGCGAACAAATTCAGAGGCAGGTTTTACTACCAAAAATGAAATTGTACACACTTCAGACAGTCAACCCCCAGATTTACTTCCATCAAGTATGACAAGAGGGCAGATAGTAAGTTTTACCTTACTCCAAGTATAAGCTTCTTCAGCTGTACATTCTGATTGCGAAGTTGGGTTGGAGAGAGCCATGATTACAGGTTTCTGCAAGCAAATGAGAAATTAGTATCTTTCGTGTAAATGTTAGAAGGTCGAAATTGCATTCAAACCTATTCCACCAATGATACACAGAGATAGATAGAGAGAGAGAGAAAGAACCTCATTTAAGGAGGTCATGGCTTCAACCACTTCCTTGGTAAAAGTCCTTCCAACTCCAGAGGATCCAATTAGAACCGTTGGTTTGATTGCCTGAGGAAGGAAAGTAAATGCAATGAGTGACATAAGAACACTATAAGCCAACCACATCTCAAAAACACAGTCACACCTTGACAGCATCTAATAGAGTCTTCACAGGTTCATGATCATGAGCCCAGGGTTTCTTGAAGTCTTGAAGTGATTCCTTACGAGAACTAACAATCAATCCCTGCCAGAAAAATCATGCACGATTTAGAGACAAAAGAACCTAAAAACTTCAACAGTTCTCAAGAAACGGTTCTTTGTTTATAAGGAAGGTTCATTTCAACTTCAGTATTACCTTTGAATCCACCAACCAGATCTTTTTGCGAGTCTCTTCCACAGGAGCATTGGCCTGAGAAACAAAAATGATATAGATAAATGAACTCATGAAATTAAAGCATAAAATCAGACCAAACAACTTTCTAAATCCACTTTATTTATAGGAAAATAAAACAGGAATGGAAATATATGATTATGCTATACCCTTTTTGACATTTCTTGGGCAATAAGCTCTGCTATACCTGTTCCAGCCTGCAAAATCATAAAAATTTATTGCATCACATTATAATTGATGGTCTAGACAGTAATATTTAAAATTACATTAAATCAAGTAAGACTGTTAATCGTGTAACTTAAAATTTGATTGCAATTAGAAGGAAAATAGAAATTCGACAAATTAACCAAATCAAAATTGAGTCAACTCATTTCTTATTTTCTATATGCAATTAAAGAATGTGATCAATGAACATGAGGTGGCGAAATTCTTACTTCCCCAGCACCAAGGAATAAGAAAGTATGATCAGTTAGAGATCCACTGAGCAACTTAAGTGCCGCAATAACCCCAGCAAGAACAACAGATGCTGTCCCCTGTGATAGGACACAACAGGTTAGACATGAATATAAAGTCGAACAAATAATTGGCTCAAGATTGAACTGTTACATCATACCTGTATGTCATCATTGAAGACCAAATGAGTTGTACGATACTTGGCAAGCAGCTCAAATGCATTGTGGTTGGCAAAATCCTCGAACTGAAAAATGTGGTGAGAAAGAAGCATACAACATAAAAATCAGAAGAGCTTCAAACTTTGGATAGCTTATTATCAAACCATTTTATAATTCAAATTGTAGCTAACCTGTATAAGAACTTTCTCTCCATAGTTTTGCTTTACAGCAGTCATGAACTCTTGTAAAAGTTCAGAGTATTCCTATGAATAACATTATATAAAGAAAAGAATTAGAAAATCTGCAAAATAAATATCAACTAAACTTATGAAGTTGCAACTGTGTGAAACCTGGCCAGTTGCCCTTCTCTGTCTAAGTCCAATATAGAATTCATCCTTCAGCAATTGCTCATTGTTTGTACCCACATCAATGGTGATAGGCAAACACTAAAAGAAAAGGGAAATATTCTTAATTAGGCATATATGATAAGAACATATACAAGCAAAAAGCAATTAGAATTAACCAAGATGATAATATTCAATCGTAATGTTTCTATCGTTGGCTATTTCAGGGGCAAAAGATTAAAGCTTGAATGATATCAAAAAACTTACAGCAGAAGGGCGAACACCTCCAAGTGCAGTGTACAAAGCCAATTTCCCCACAGGAATGCCCATCCCCTGTAACATTTTCACAATTGTCAGACAAATGCTATTCCAAATTTATAATATGTTTATCACAAATAGTAAAATCCTTTTTTTTTTCAGTTTTACCTGACAGCCAAGATCACCAAGACCCAGAATCCGCTCACCATCCGTCACAACAATAACTTGAATACTTCTTTCAGGCCAGTTTTTCAACACATCAAGAATTTTCCCCCTGCAGAACCACACCACTTGCCACGGTAAATAAGAGTTCAAAAATTACAAGTATGTCAGAGAACCAAAGCAAAAAGAAACGTTCATACTTCTCCTTCAAACTAATGTACAGCCCCTGAGGACGCTTGAAGATACTTCCATACTTCTGGCAAGCTTCACCTACTGTTGGAGTATACACAATGGGAAGCAACTCTTCAACATTATCAATAAGAAGCTTGTAGAACAATCTTTCATTCCTCTCCTGCAACCCAGCAAAACATAAATAACATTATTCTCTTTTTTCATAAAATCCCCAAAAAATAAATAAATAAAGAAGAACAATAAGATAAGTACCTCAAGTTCCATCATGGCAACATATTTTTGAATAGGAAGTTGATATTGTCTAATAGAATGCATTATTTTCTTCTCCTGAAGCTGTTGGGACGAAATCACTGGGGGCAGAAGGCCACGCAAGTAATGGGCATCCCTCTCTTTCTCAGTAAATGCAAGTCCTTTGTTATGGCGGGGATCCCTTAAAAGCGAGTATCCACTGCATGCACCCACATATATTACAGATCAACAAGCAAGCTTTAATTAATGTCCACAGCGTTTACCTTATTTTTTCAGAAAAGATCATTTCACTATTATCGCCTGATTTTGGCACAATATTACGTTTTTGATTTTGGTGTAAGAACAGAGGAAAAATTCATAAATCTAATTCTACAATTAAATATGAATCATAGTCACGCCATCAAATTGCTACTACAAACTCACAAATAATAAGTGATTATAGATTTTTAAGATCCGGATCAAGAGTCGGGACAGGCTCGAAAAATGAATAATAGACAAAAAATGAATTAATTATTAACAATATAATACAGGATCCTAAAGTTAACCAGAAAACAGTAATCTAGTAACAGAACTAGCAAGTAAACAAAGATAGGACCAAAATAAGCAGTGCGAACGGTATGATCACTGAACTGATTAGTACAAAATCGCAACCGCAATCAATTTGAATTCAGTTTCTAGTAATGAAAACAGGATCAGTTAAAGCATTCTTTCAAACAAAGTAAAGGTAAGCAAGTAAGAGTAAGTGTCTAACCTAGCAACTGAGGTAGTCCATGGAGTAACGAGTTGATCCTCGGTGGCGCAATCCTCACCGTAAACATCCTCAACGCCACCACCGACGGTGGCCTTAGGATCAAGCACCGAAGCTCCACCAATGATATCCTTCGTTGTGCTTTCCATTATAGTTGACCGTTGACTTTAACAAGCTAACTAAACGCACCGTTCGATCAAAGAGTCACCGAAAAAAAGGAGAAGATAGTAGTAGAACTAGAACTGTAGTAGAAAGGAAGATGATCTCCAATACTTCACGAAGAAAGTATTAATAGAAGAAAATTGCACATACAGTTATTAATAAATTTGAAAAATTAAAAGAAATATCTGTTGTCGTTTTCACCATATTTAATTAAAGTAAGGTGTTCAGCAATGTACAGTAGAATACTTGTTTGTCGTGAACGGCGGAAGAGGGAAAGTGGGAAGAGGGAGGAACTCTTTTTTTAAGTTGACTTAGATGACCAGTTGATAGATATTGTTTTGGATATTTTTATCCTGAATTCATGTCGAGCCGCCACTACCAACCTATAATTACACTTTTAATCCCTCTTACTTTGGTCAAATAACAATTTACTCCCTTAACTTTGAATGAAATTGCGTTTACATCCACCGATTTGTTTTGCATTTGAACAGCAATAGGAACATTTTGTTTGGCATTAGTTGTGTTTTTCCTGCGAACATTTATTCAAAAAGAAACATTTTGCTGTTTTTACTTGTAACGGATTTTAACTTGAAAAGCACTTGGAAGCGACTTAAAAACCATACCAAAAACACCCAATAAGTCGTTCCAAGGATAACAAGATTTTGATTTGCTGTTCTTTTTGAAGCATATAGTGTGAGTAGCAACATTAATTTATTGCTTAAAATTAAAAGAGCAGAGAATTTCAATAATAGAGTAGTAAATTCTTTAACTGCAGTTGATATTTCAAAAGTTCCATTATTCTACAAACATCAATTAATTAAGAAAAGATAAGATTTTTTAATTATGAATTTGGATAGAATCTATTAAATATTCTTTAGATCCATTTTCTTTAACTTATATGTCACTTTCCTGCTGGATACCAATCATGTTTCTAAACTTTACATAAAGATTGCTGAGTGGGCTTCAATAATACAATACTTTAGCACCATATTAGTTAAAGACGGTTGAATTAATAAACATCATGAACAAAGTACACGAATTTATTTACTAATTATCTTCCATTCTAATAATTGAAGTACTTTTACAGTCAACTTAATTAATTGGAAAAGTCTTTCCATATATATACACCACCAGAGGTGGCAATGGGCCGGTTCAGCCCGTCTTCGAACCGGCCCGTAACCGTGAAAAACCGGCCCGCCCTGAACCGTAACCTGAACCGGACGATGGCCGGGCCGGTTCAGGTTCGAGAATTTTTTGAACCGTAACCGTGGAGGCCCGTGAACCGTGAGCGAACCAGCGGGCTTTTTGAATCGAACCGGCGGTTAACTGTCATGAACCGCCGGTTTAACCGCCATGAACCGCCGGTTTTTTAGCCCGGAATTTAACCGCCGGTTAACCTGAACCGCCGGTTCAGCGGGCCGGTTACGGTTTCATTAAACCTTGAACCGTGGCCCGGCGGGCCGCGGCCCGGAACCGGACCGTCCCGTGGCCACCACTATACACCACCACAAGTGTGTATATTCCATCAGCTTACATGTTCATGCAGTCAAACTTTGAAAAGTAAAATAAGACATTATGATTAATTATATATTAACATATTAGATATCGCAACTTGATACAGAGGACAGTAGATAACAACCTATTCCATGTTCTTCTCTCTACCTAACCTAACCTTATCTTCATTTAAGCCCCTTCTAATCAAATGTCTAATACGTGGATACACGTAATACTCAAGGACTCCAGGAGGGCTTGCAAAAATTATATTGCTCTAATTCTAATTATCCGCCTATCTCATTCAGGGGCGATTGCTTCTATTAACTCTAAATGCCGTACATTCAGGATAAACTAATAATACATGAACTTCACTTCATTATACACGCATTTTACATAACAATACATTATCTTTAACACTAAGCCTGATAAGTAAACTGCAGAACCTGTCAATGAGTAATTAGCAACTCCTTCAAGACAGATGGCGTTGAGCATATCATCAGCATTGGCTTTTCGGAATCGTGCTGTTTCATCATGTACAGTTTGCAAAGGGCCTGCCCTGCTACTTTCCAAGCAAAACCACAATAGCTGGCAGAATTTTTGGCTATGGCAAAGTTGTAACAAACCTCATAAATGGCAAGGGCTTCGTCAAATATATCGTTTTCCCGCTTCGTGCTCTTATCAAATTCTTCAGCTCCATATAATTCCTGTTCAAAGATCAGCAAGTAAAAAGGTGTAAATTATAGAGCTTTTATTAAAACTTAAACAATTTGAACAAAGAAAGCAGTAACCCCAATTTGAAGATAATAATTTACCTCCTTATATTTTTCTAATACTTCCTTAGCAGCCTCATTTTTGTTCTGAATGTTGTTTAGCGCAGTTGCCATATCTTGCCTGTACTGACGGTAAAGTATGTCCCATTTCTTCAAGCATGAATCTGAGACATTGACACTGAAACAAGGATGTTTCCAAACTTCTGCAACAAATTAAGAGTAGTTGCTTCAAGCTTGGAGGCTAATGACAATAACAATTAATTGAGAGCATGAGTAAATAAACCATATTTCTCAAAGAGTGGGGCTAATTTGATTATCCCATGAAGTCAACAATTTTTGGTAAAGAAATTTCTTACCAATTTCTGGTGGATCAGCTCCT
Source organism: Croton setiger (assembly GCA_948099555.1). Classification (NCBI taxonomy): domain Eukaryota; kingdom Viridiplantae; phylum Streptophyta; class Magnoliopsida; order Malpighiales; family Euphorbiaceae; genus Croton; species Croton setiger. The sequence continues at coordinate 22,824 of CANUEY010378218.1, forward strand.
GCATATGATTTCACCTTGTCGTAAATTAATCCCAGAATTGAAGTAGATTTGTAAGAAATCTCTTCTTTCTTTTCCATATAGTGTGGGTACAAGTCTGCCTTCAATTCTTTCGGGACTACAACCTGTATAAAAAATAGTGAAGTTAATGATAGAAACCCACCTCCTATGATATATTATTATTGTCCAAAGAAAAAGGAAAACACACAAGGATAAGGCTTAGTTGAAGCAAAATAACATGGCCACTAACTTGGGCAGTTACACTCCATAAGCAACACCTAGCAGTTGTAGTCCCACTTTCTCATTATTTCCCTAAATTTCAGCAAATATTTCCTAGCATTATGTAGTTATTATTATAAATAGCTGTTGAATGCTGCTTTGCTATTATGTATTTGCTTTGATTATATCATTTTGTATTAGGAGCTTTGTCCTCTCCATACGGACAGTTTTTATTGAAATTATGTGTTGAGATTCTTGCACAAAGTTTCAGTAAAATACCTCTATCATTTTCGGGTTTTATCAGTTAACCAGGGGCAGACAAATTGCAGTTGAAGGAAATTTATAGTCCAATAAAAGCTCATAAACAGTATAAGCAATAAGCCTCAATGGACTTTCGTCTGATTAACTTTCGCAAAAAAAAAAGAAAAAAAATATTTATCTGAATAAGCCATCCCCAGAAGAAGAGAATGTCTAAGAATAGTTAAATAACATTGAAAAAAAGGGAAAAAACTAACCTTTTTGCCACCATGCTTTGGTGCATCAAGAGCATCATAGTATATATTAATCAATTCTAACATATTCGTCTTCATCCGCTTTATTTCATCATTTCTATCATCTGGCAATGTCAGAAGCCTATCCATTAACGCCATCCAGCTATCAGCTGCAGTGCTCATAGCATAACTAAGAGCAACAAAAGCAATTAAACTATATCATTATGGATTTCAACAGAAGAAGAAATCACAACCTACAAATAAAGAAATGAATGATAAACAAGCAATTAATGGGAGAAAAAGTCTTAATCCCTGCTACCAAGCACAGAAAATTTTAAACAGTGGCGAGAAAAATCTTTGAGGCATAACTTCTACAGTGCGATGATTCTTTACATGATAAAAAACCAAAATAACCCCGCAATTTGATGTTGACAGACACTTAACTCTAACAGCATAATGTCAAATGCAGTAGACAGAAGGTCATTATACCATGCAAGCAACACATTATTATACATTCAATCAAGTGCGCACCTTGGATGAAATCTAGTATTCAAGAATAATTTGAATAGCTCTTCCTCCAACTCTATATCAGAAATTTCACTGGACTTCATGGCAGGTGTAGTATCAGTCGAAGACTTGGGTGCCCAGGGATCAGTCTGTGTGAATCTCTCAAGCAGCTGAAATGTGAGAGAAAAATATAGGTGCCTAGCTTTCAAATTTGAAAATTGCTCTATTAGGAGAAAACTAGAATCAAAACAATCTGGAAATTTCAGGATTACGCAACACATTCTTCATCCCTGATAATTTATAGTGGAAACACATCAAGCAAACAAACATAAGCACAAGGCATGCAAGTACATATCACACCCTAACATTATCCAAAAAAGCAAAGAATCGCATATATAGAAAACCACACATGACTACATTGCTTTCTCCCATCAACCTTCCCCTCTCCCAAATGTTTGTGTCTCAAATACAGAGATCAATCATATAAAGGAAGAAGTACATGCACTCTCAGCTGCAAAAAAAGCATGATAAAACGTACATACTGTTGAAATCAGACAAACAACCTTGGCAAGAATGTTGTTCCCAAGAATATATGACCCATGTGCCTTTTGGTTCATTGAATTCTCTAGGTAGCATAGCTATTGAGATCAATGCATTAATTATGTCTCTCCTAGAAAATGGTTAGCTACCTCTCATTCTAGGGTTCTTCCTATTTGTGGGTCACCTATGGCACACAGGAAGGGCTCATGCAGCTGAGTCTCCAAGAACATATGAAAATGCTTACAATAAAGGGAATGTTTCAGGCAATTACAGATGAAGTACGCTGACCCACTTCTGTTGTCACTTTGGAATATATAACATTTTCTAGAGAAGGACTTAGAAGCTTTTATTGGATTGTGATAGAACTTATGTAAAGTTAGGAGACAAGACCTACCGTGTATCAGGAGAAAAGAGGTTTCAAGTTGCATTCTTATATATTTGAATGAAATAAACAGAGATCTGATCGATAATATATGCACAAAATTCCAATATTTTCTTAAACTCCACTAAAAGTTACAAGTGACAAGATTTTTATGCATGAGCTTGTTTTTGTACTCCACATTTTCACTATGTTCTTGTAATTCCAATCATTGAGACTGAACGAGGCAATAGTGCAAAAGATTTGCATTAATTTTGTTATGAAATTAATAACTCTCTCCCACAGGACATTTCATAGCTCATACAACAAATGATTCCATGCAAGCTACACTCAAACTCCCATATGTAGAGATTAAGCATAGTTTTTTTTTTTTTCTCCTTATTTGGGCCAAGTCCTATATGTCACATATGCATAAAGATCATGATCAATGCTCAAAAATGCAATTGTGAATTTCACAATGAACATATGTAATAGATTATATGATATCTTGAAAAATATAATTAAAAATAAGAATAGCATATCAGACACCAAGTACAAAGACGGGAGATAGAAATAAAACATGACGCTAGGGAGAATGCTGACCTCAGGGTTTCTTGACACAAAATACATGTCACCATCAAAGTCACTTCCTGCCATCTCATCAGCTAATGAGCGGGGTCCTCTACAAGGGAAGAATATACCATACTTTGAATTTCCTACAAAATCTTCTAAATCCTTCACATATGTTGCCTTTAAGATATGCACGTCCCCGAAATGCAAACCAGGATTTGTATACACCAACACTCTCCCTGAAACCTGACCATTATCCCTGCATATTGCACAGAATACATATAAAGATATAACAAATAGAAGCTGTTATTTCCATCTAACTAGTTATATTTGAATTTGAAGAAGGGAACCTCCAGTGCAGCAGAGAGACTTAATGGTGATGCAAGTGGACAAGCAAGGGTTAAATTATTGAAGAGAAATGAAGCTAGATGAAAGCTCACATTGGCCAGTTTAATTACATTGAGCTTTAGTATGCTTGCTCCCATTGTTTTCCCTTCCTAAATTGGGGATCCCATATAGAGTTCTAGAATATCAATAGTCTGAGAAAATTACAGAAAAGAATTTTTGAATGTCGGAAAATGTTCCATGTTCATACACCATACCACAGAAGCCCATAGAAGTTTGTCATTTTGCATCATGTTTTCTTCAGTCTAATATAACTTCTAATCCACTTCCATGGAAACATGCAAATATGAGATGAATTACAGAACCTTCACAACATTAGATGGATAAGCCATAGTACATCAAAGCCTCTCTGAACAAGCCTTCAGCATCAGAAAAACATGCTAGCAGCTGCATATTAGAGTGTCATAACTTATTTTGAAAATTTTAATCATGAAACATCTCCAACTTATGAAACCAAGAAGGGATCTTTTAGTCAACCATTTCTATAGAGAGATTAATGTTTCATGTTGAGCACCCTAATTTCCTTTTATAGAGAGATTCAAGTTGCATTGACTGTACAAACCAGTGATTGTCCAGCAGTCAATCAAAAAAGGGCATACCAATAGAACTATAAGCTGAACTTAACAAAAGTAGGGATTTTTTTTTTTTTCAAAGGTAAAAGTGGTGAAATTTTAGCATCTTACAAAATTACACAAACTTCATCACTCTTGAGATGCCCAGTGGGATCGGCTGTTCCCATTAAATAATATGATTCAGGAATAGGAATCCGGCCAATTCTAAGGTGCTTCTTTTCTTCTCTCATCCATATGCGGAGGTGATGTTGGACAAATGATTCTTCCAGGGGAATCCCAGAAAAAAGCATTTGGGCCACAGCATAATCATCCATCTCACCATTGGCAATGGCAACTAAAGCAAACCGTTTTATAAACACAATAAAATTGAAAGTAATGAGAAATTATTTTTTAAAAAGTATAATTAAAAGAAATGCTAAAGTACAAATTCAAAAGAATGAACTTCAAGCACCTTTTGAAGATATTGAAAAACAAAGCCCTTTATCAAGTCAAGAACATGAAATCCCAAATTGTTGGGTAACATAAAAATAGACATATTATCAAGAAAACTACCTCGTAAAGCTGCATGCTTTTTTGTGAGAACCTTTTGTGATTCTTCCAAAGCATTGTTCAACAAATCCATAAAAAACTCTTTTGGAACACCCCCATAGGTGAGAAGTCCAATTAGAATCTTTGAAAGATATGCACCCTTTGGCCGCTGACTAGAAAAGGAAAAGGCAGAAATATCATATAAACTATAGAAAAATTCAAGAAACAAATACATAATTTGTTTTTACTTCACGAGCTTTGCAAATTAGAAACTTAGAACCAAATTCACCACAGGGATGCTAGCAAATATGACAGACTTACATGAAATCCTGACTTCCTGCTTGGAAATTTTATAAATAGGAAGGAAAATAAAAGAGGAAAGCTTCACGTTTTATTTTATTTTCCCTCATCTTGTTTGGACATAAACATGAGCGGAGAGGAAACAAAGGGAAAAAGCAAATATTATTGTTGAAAAATAAAAAATGATTTTACTAATCCAATTTCTTTTATTTTTGAGGAGAAAAAGAAGAAGAGAAAACAGCAAGTTATTTTACTTCTCTTTTTATGCTCTTTTCACATCCAAACAATTGAAAATGGAAATCCTCTTTTATCTTCCATCCCTTCTTATTTTCCTCTATCAAACGAAGGGTTACGAAATTTCTTTTTCAAATGTAATCACAAAAAAAAAAAAAAAACTGAAATACATCACATGATAAAAGCACATTATTGGTTCATTTAGTACAGAAATTAGAAAGCACTTAGTGCATATAGAAAGGCATGATAAATAAATGGGTACGAAGGATACCATATCTACTTTTACAACGGTAGATGAACGTATAATACCAAGTATCATAAAAATAATGCAAAAATGTCTACCTTGTCCCAACAATCTCCAATGAATTTATGGACCAGGTTTTGGGCTCTAAATCTGGATCAACTTTTGTCATCGATGGTCGAACTTGGATTGTTCTAGAGGGAAGCTACACAAGGTGGAAACACAGAATTGACATTGGTAGAAGAATTCATAAACATATAATGTTAAAATCTAAGTCATAGGAGCAATTAGTTGAATTTATGATTAGGACATTAATCAAATTCATTTTTATTGTTTGTGCTTATGATGAGTAAGGTTTACCATTAACACAAAATGAACAAAGATTTTTTGGTGATTCACCTTCCTCCTTGTATGCCTTTATTCTATTCTTATTTATCCAATGTGGAACACATCTCAACAAATAATTGCCTATTCTATTATACATCATCAAGTGATATACTTGATGCACAAAAGCGTCCTCCACCATTGATCACGATAAAACTTTTGATTAGGTTCAAATTAGAAATAAATGTGTCATTAAGGTATGCCAATCACTTCAAACCCTTGAGTACATGAATCAAATAAGGGGGCATGTTTTTCAAATTTGTCCATAATTTGCAAAGGTTTTACTACCTCATATCCATATCTGAGTATATACACATTCAATGAAGTAATGGTATGAATTGAATGAAGCATATGCAATACCGAACAAATGCAAACAATGTGGTATTGTAGGCTTGCTTTCAACTTGTGCCAAAAGTAAATCAAAATCCAAAGAAGATGAATGTCAAAAATTTAGGTCAAATACATATCACACACTACTTGTGCATATTGACAGAAAAAAAAAAAAAAAAAAAAAAAAAAAAAAAAAAAAAAAAAAAAAATTGTGTAAAAAAAAAAAAATTTGTGAAATT
>CANUEY010378433.1:0-24618 GCA_948099555.1 Croton setiger
GAAATCCATATATGCTATGATGCATGATTTCATATTTAATCTCTGTGTTATCTTTAATTAGAAATAATCACAAAATTCCAATTTCAAACTTATTTTATAACATAATTAACCATATAATAAATCTCAATTTTCCATATAATAATTATAACTAAGAGTAATTATAATTAATAAAACCAATTTCAAGTTTAAATAAACCATATAAGTAATAAAATCCAATTTCATTTTAAATTCTTTAGCTAAACACTTTAAATCTGAATTTTCAACCTTAAAACAATCTCAAAATAAAATTCTGACGTCAAAAACGGGTTCAGGCCGTCGAAATTAGGCTGGAAGGGCTAAATCATAATTTATAAAAGTTTCCGAGTCAAAAGTGCAATTATTAAAAATTGAGAGACCAAAATGCAATTTACCAAAACTACACATTTCTGCGCAGAAGGGCTGTTTTGCACTCAAACAGTAACTACAGGGGTTAAATCATAATTTTCCACAATTTCAATTGCCAGATTAAATTGAAAACTAGGCAAAAATCAATCTGAAGGACTTAAATGCATAAATAATTTAAGTTCAGGGGTTAAAACAATGTTATACCGAAATCCAGGCACCAGAACAGCTATTTTCCTCAAAACGCAGCCTACTGTGCGTTTCACCCGTGCGCCCCGCAGGGATCAAAACGCAGAATCTGCGTGCGTTTTGATCTCACCCGCAGCCCCTCGTCTGTGTCTCATGCAGGACTCCAAAACGCAAGCCTCCTGTGCCGTTTTGGTCGTCTCCTTCACCCACAACGGAAAACACTCCAGCAGCTTCCTCTGTTTTCCCCGATAATAATTTCCGGCCAAAATTCACCTTCCCAACCAATTTCCCAGCCAAAGCTCGACGTTAAAATCTAGCCTAACCTTCCTACAACCTTTCCCAACAGGATTAAACCTCCCATGCACACTAATTTCCCCCTATTTTCTCTCTTTTTCCCATCGTTTTCCTCTGTTTTCGACAACTCACTGTCTTCTTCTTTTTTCGACCAGCCCGACGGCCTTCTCTCACTTCTAACCTATTGCTCACCTTCCTCAGACACCAAGGAACAAAACCCAATAGGTATTTTGGCTGCTCTCACTCTTTTCTCTTCTGGTTTTCCTCTTTCTTTCTTTCTCTCGTTTTTTGCCTATTCTTTTGTTCTAAGCTTCTCTCTTCTATTTTCTGTCGAAACCCTCACTTTAATTCACTTAAACACATCCTAAACATCAAGCTTACCAGTCCTGATATCACATCTAACACCTCCAGCTTGTTATTTAAGCTAAAACACTTTTAAGGGTACTAAACCCTTAACTTAGGGTTTTCTCAACAACTTCTCAATTTCATTTTCATCAAATCTGTCTCAAACTACTTCCAATTCTGGATTTCAGTAACATTTTATTATCAAAATAAATAATGTAACATGTGGTGAAGTTTCGTAAAAATCGGAATCCAAAAACGAGTTGTCATTCGGTCGGTGCCCTAAACCGACTCCGAAGCTCGACGTTTTTCGTGGAACAGAAACCGTACGACGTCGTCGCATAATTAGGGTTCCAAAACTTTTTAAAACATATTCAAAAACATATCAAAGCATATCCAAGTCCAAAAAGGTTCATATTTTACGCGATTTCGGCATTTTCCGATCACGAGGGTCCGAAAACCCTAATTAGCCCCGTTTGTGCCTTTCGACGGCAAACGAGCCTATAACATAAATTTTTTCTCTTATTTAAATCATTTATCATCAAACATAATTCATTTAATCCATAATTAACTCATTAATCATATTAAATCATTATGCATTTTAATGAAAATGCATGAAATGACGTCGATTTGACATACGGTTTGGGTTCGGGGTGTCACATACTATATCTTTTTTTTTTTTTTTTGCATTAGGCCCCTCGAAGTACTATTAACATTTATAAGCCCTCATACTATGGATTTGTATGACACAGAGTCCTTAACATTTTTACTCAGTATGAACAACACTTAAAAAATAGACATATAAGCTTTTGTTAAAACTTAAGCAATGCCATTTCTAATCCTATTTTCTCTTGTACTTTTGTCTTTCTTCTTCATTGACTCAACCTTCTAATCAAATCCCATCCTTCTCCTTCCTTCTATATTCATCTATTAAAACCAAATCCTTCTTCATTTTAATCTTCGCTTGGTTAACTTTCAGAGTTGGCTTCCTTTGTCCTTTTTTTATGAGATTTCAAAAAATCAATGGTGGTGCAGCGGTGATTGGTTGAATTGATTTTAGGTATTTGACTTGGGAAACAAAAGCAAAATTGAATTATTTGAGACAAGATAAAGTGAAAGCTTTGGTGGATTTGAGTTGTTGGTTAATGGCAGAAGAGGTGGAGGAGTGTTAGGTTGAGCGATCAGAATGAACAGGTATCACGTACGATAGTTTTCTTATGATTCGCTCTCACAAACGTTCACCTCTATGACTCCACCTTATGCTCTTATCGTTCGATTCATCTACTACTTCTAGTCACCCAACCAAATTTCATAATTTGTTTGAAATCCTAAGACCTAAATACTAAATCGTGCAGCCCCAATTTTATTACTCGAAAACCATAAGACCTAAATACACCAATTTTCCAAATTGATTCACACACTTCATTTCTTTGACAGTATCTGTTTTCAATTTTGATTTTTGTTTTCAGGTAAACTAAATGTAAAATGGGTGCATTTCCAAAGAGTGATTGCCGATTTTGCAGGAAATAGATAATTTCAATTAGCTTTAATGGTAGCGGCAAAAAATCTGATTGGAGTGAAATGAAAAGATGGTTGTCGCTTGTTTGATCACCGCTTATTAATGGTAGCAGCATGAAATTTGATCCGTGTTTTATGTCTTCTCCCTGTTCTCTTTTCTCTTTTAATATTAGATTTTGAAAAATATTGATGGGTGTTCATTCTTCTTTTTATATTATTTTCTCAGGAATTGAAAACTGTGAATGTGAATGTATAATCGCAAGTGTAGCTTACCTCAATTGAAGAGAACACTTTATTTTCACTAATTTTCTCATACTTTTGTTTCAATTTCTTGGATCATACTTTCAATCCCTGCCATGGAAGAATGCTAAGACAGGATGCCAATGTCAAAGCACTAATATAGTTTAGCAAGACAAAAAGTAGACATAAGTAGGTTTTGCTTTTATTTTGGTTATTGAATGCTTTTATTTCAATTTAAATGTTGCATTAAAGCAGCAGGATTGAATTCGATTCAATTTGTGATTTTTGGAATTATAGTGGAATTTGTAAGTTGAAATAATTTGCTTGAAAAATTTTTTTTGGTGTTGAAAGTAGGGTATTCAAGAGTGAGTTTTTGCGTTCTACGTTGATGCGGTAACCTTTTAAGGTGGTGGTTCTGGTTGCAGTGGCGGTGGGCAGTAGTAACAGTGAGGTTTGTTGTAGGAAAACTATTTTAGAAGCATCTTTGCGGCCTAACCGTAGTTGGGCTAAGAGAAAACGACAAATTTAAGTTGTGACATGCTTAGCCGTTTATGTATTTCACACATTTTATTAATTCCGTCCAATAAATGTTAGTGAAATTTTTTTTAGTATAGTAACTTATTAATGCTATATATATATATATATATATATATATATATATATATATATATATATATATATAATGATTTTGGCCAAGTAACACAGCAGCATGAATATTTAAAACAGAACAGAACAAACACAAACAAAACTATATACTGGTGTGGAGTAGACATGTCCTGTCCTCTCTCTTCCCTCCTCTCACAAAAATTGAGAATTTTTAATATTCTTACCATGGAGGTGACAAATGGGTCCCTCTTAATTACCCCTTTTAATATATTTTAAATATGATTTTGTCAGTTACCAATTATTTGACAATATTAGTGTATGAAGAGAACCTGCGAACACGCCTACTACCCTTATCTGAGGTGTCTTTATTAGTTGGATGATTCTTTCACTACAGTGCCTTTTTTTTATTATGTATTGTACAAGTAGAATAATATATTATATCCCCAAATTGCTGTTGTCCTTTGTTTGGAGGGTTAGTTGTCCTTTTGTAGCAAATTTTCAGCATTTTCCTCCGACTTTCGTGGCCAAAACAATTGCTCCTTCGAAGAAGCTTATTAGTTTAAAGGTTGAATCAAATTGAAGAAAAATATCAAGTGAAGAGTGAAATTTTAAAAACTGATAAAAAGAAACGGAAATGCTTAAAATCACTGCTTTAATAGCCTTCCCCGCCATCCTCTTCAATATTTAAAATCAATAATAGTTCAAGGCTAAATTCAAATTACTCTAAATGATTAAACTTTTGATTTTAACGTCCACAACTGAACTGAATTAAATAGAATTAGTTGAAAAAGACCCTTGCTATTTTTATTCTGAAATAGTTTTTCAACAATTCAGTTCAATTGGCTTTTTTTTTTTTTTTTAATACGCAGCACCCTAATTTTAACATTCAAACCCAAAGGAAATATAATTTTCAAATATCTTACCCTAATGTATTAATTTACAACAAAATACAAACAAATTGCTACATGACAAATTTACATAAATGCGTAAACATAAACGGCATTCAATGTATATTTATAGTATTATTTATGACATTTTGCACAAACATCAAAATTAAAAATAAGTAGTAGATATTATTGAATGGAGTCATAATATTAAATTAGTATTTACCTAAAATTACAGAATTAAGATTCGATCAAACTTAAAGAACTTTCGGCATGAAAGATTTTAATTGATATAATTTAGACACTGTCTAAACTTAATCCATACTCGACGGCCTCTAAAATAATCCACTTAAAAATACGTCATCCTCAAATTTTTATCTCTTAGGATAAGCTTGAAAGTATTTCATCCTTGGCCTTGAAATTATATGCCTCCAGTAGAATTTTAAGATCCAGTCTCAATGAATAACACCATGTCTTAGATCTTTCACATCCATTCATAAGGATCAAGCCAAATTATCATTGATTCAAGGAAACTGTTATCCATGTTTAATTAGGAGAATTATTTTTTTAATATGTTTTTGTGTACATATATAACATTAGCAAAGAATCATAACAGATCAATCACAATTAGTGTGATTGATCTGTTTCCTAATCTAGAAGATTATGTATAGATATACTTATTCCCTAATCTACATTCTCACACTCCCCCTCAATTTGGATCATAGGGTCTTTTATGCCCAACTCGACCAATGCCTTGTTGATAGCCTTTCTTGGGATAGCCTTGGTCAATATATTAGCTAACTGCTCCTCAGACCGCAGAAAAGGATGACATATACTTCCTTCCTCGAGTTTTTCCTTGATAAAGTGTCTGTCCACCTCTATGTGTTTAGTCCGATCATGTTGCACTAGATTCTCTGAGATATTGATCGCTATTTTACTATCACATGACAATTTGTAAGTGTCTTTTCGGCAGAAACCAATTTTCATTAGTAACTTCTTTATCCAGAGAACCTCTGCTAATATTTGAGCAATCCCTCGAAACTCTGACTCAATACTGGATAGGACTACCACTTTTTGTTTTCTTAATTTTCCAAGTCCCCAAGTTGCCTCCAACTAGTGTGAGGTGCCCGATGTCGATCTTTTATCAATTGAATTACCTGACCAATATGTATTTGTGAATGCTTGTATTTCTAGGTGACCATGTCTTTCGAATAGTACTCTGTGTCCTAGTGACCCTTTTAGATACTTGACAATTTTAAGGGCTACTTCTATATGATCTACTTGTGGCTTGTGCATGAATTGACTAATTACCCCAACTGCATAGGCAATATCAGACCTAGTTTGTGAGAGATACATGAGTTTCCCAACCAATCTCTGATACTGGCCTTTATCAGCTAACTTAGCTCCTTCAATGATCTTAAGCTCATGATGGACTATTATTGGTATGTCAACTATTTTACAATCCAGCATATTTGTTTCAGCCAGAAGATCCAGAGTGTATTTCCTTTGAGAAATAAATATTCACCTTTTTCACCTCAAGATTTCAATACCTAGAAAGTATTTAAGTCTTCCCAAATATTTCATTTCGAACTCCTTGAAGAGTCTCTCTCTTAATGCAGTTATTTCTTCTTTGTCATCCCCTGTGATAATCATATCATTAATATATATGATAAGCAAGTCACTAATTCTCCTCTTTTCTTGAAAAAAAGGGTATGATTGTAGTTGCTTTGACAGTACCTATAGCTTTTCATGGCTGAAGTAAACATTCCAAATCAAGCTTTTAGTGACTACTTTAAGTCATATAGTGCCTTTTTAATCTGCACCCTTCCTTAGCTTTAAATACCTCTAAAAAACCTAGTGGGGCTTCCATATATACCTCTTCCTCTAAATCACCATGCAAAATAGCATTATTCACATCAAACTAGTGTAAAGGCCATTCATAGTTTAGTGCTACAGAGAATAGTACTCGGATGGCGTCTATCTTGGCTATTAGAGAGAAAGTTTCAAAATAATCTATGCCATAGGTCTATGTGTACCCTTTAACAACCAATTTAGCTTTATACATTTCCACAGTTCAATCTGCTTGGTGCTTTATTGTAAAGACCCATTTGCAACCAATTGGTCTTTTTTCCTACTAGCAATTTACATTTTTCCTATGTACCATTCTTCTCCAATATATTCATTTTTACATACATAGCTTCTCTCCACTTTTGATTTCTCTGAGCTTTTTCCACTATTCTTGGAATGTCCACTGAATATATAGAAGCCCCAAAAGCTCTGGCAGTTCTGGACAAACTCCCTCTGACTAAATTTTCCACTGGATACCTAAAGCTGTAAGGCTCATATTCGGGTTCATACCTTTTTGGTGGAATCCCCAGATTACTTCTTGAAGGGAAAATATATCTATCAGCTTTTGGTTATTTAGGAACTACAGAGCTAGTAATTTCAACAGCAGATACATCTAAAGGAACTTCTAAATTAGAATTACTAACCTCAGGAATATTGGACAGAGAGGATATATTATGAACTGTAGTGGACTGCTTTATGTTATCAGAAGTAGATCCAGTGGCTTTGTCTACTTGCTCTGTTGGGACAGTTTCAGATAGTATTGGACTACGTAACCAACTTAGTGGATCAACTCTAGGAGTCTCTCCCTAATCACTTCGTTGGGTATGAAAGTAGTATTCAGTTTCTAGAAAGTCACAGTCCATAGTGGTATACATATGTCCAGAGAGGGGATTAAAACACTAATATCCATCTGGATAAACCCTATATCCAATAAAAACACACTTGACTGCACAAGGATCAAGTTTGGTTTGACTACTCTTAGAAATACGGACATAAACAATACTACCACAGACACGTGGTGGTAAGGTTAGGGTAAGTGTTATACTCATATGATGAGCTAATATGTCAATTGTGGTTTTAAGCTTAAGTATTTTTGTGGAAAGATAGTTTATGAGATAGGTGGCAGTAGTAACAGCTTCGAGCCAATAATATTTTGGTACCTTGGACTCAATCATGATGGCTAGAGTGATTTCAAGAAGAATTTTGTTTTTTCTCTCAGCTACCCCATTTCGCTGTGGTGAGTGTGGACAAGATGTTTGATGCATAAGTCCATTTTTCCTAAAGAAAGTTTTAAAGCTTTTGGTTTTTATATTTTCCCCCCCCCCCCCCCCCCCCAACCCATCCCATTATTTGACCTAAGGATTTTCATTTTTGTTTTTGAAATTGTGTTTGAGTTATGTGATAAAAAGACATGAACTTATTAAAAACCTTAAATTTATGCTTGAGTAAGTAAATCCAAGTCATTCGAGTACAATCATCAATAAATAGGACAAATATGAGAAACCAATTTTCAAGTAACAAGGGCAGGACCCCAAACTTTAGAATGTATTAGAGAAAATAAACTATTAGTTCTTTTATTATGAGGATAAAAAAGTTTTTCTATGACTTTTGACTAGGATACAAGTGTCACAAGAAAATTGAGTACTATTATTAAAAAATTTGGGAAATAAGAGTTTGAGATACTCTATAGAGGGATGACCTAGTTACCGGTGCCACAACCAAGCCTGTCTTTCAACTGTCCCTTGAGCAAGCATTGTGGTACATTGTTAGTTCACTTCATCAACATAGTACAGTCTGTTTTTTTCAGTATCACACCTAATAATCCTCTCCGTTTGAATATCATGTAAAACATAAAAAGTAGAAGAAATTAGTATTATACAATTCAGCTCCTTAATTACATGACTGATAAATAGTAATTTATGTGACAAAGCAAGGACATAGAGACAATTTTTTAATTTAAGTGTTGGTGAAAAATCAATACTACCTACTCATTTAATTGGCACAAGAACCCATTTGCTGCTTGAATTTGAATATGGAAATGTTGGATGTCATATGACATAGTATTGGTGGCTCCACAATTAAATATCCACTAAATCTTTTCTAGGGATCCATTTTAGTTACTAAGCAAGTACTGGGTACTTTTGTACAAATTTTAGTAACTTAAGGGTTAACTTAATTTTTTCAAGAAATTATGGGTCTGTTCTATAATTTTCTGTAGATCCTCATACTCAGTTGCATAATAAACGGAGGATCTAGGGTTAATCTACTCTTTTATTAAAACTACTGGCCATTTTGCAAAATATCAAGAGAGTCGTGGTTAGTTTGTAATTTTTTGATAAAATTGGGATTTTTTTCTGAACTATACCCCAAATATTTTCTTCAAAAGGGTTAAGGTTCCCTTCATTCTCGCTGCTGCCTCGTCTCTGTGACCCTGTGCTTGCCATTCCTTCCATGTTAGGCAATTGCACGTCTCTCTTGGTGCTAGTGGTCTCTAGATCGTTCACCGTGGCAGCAATGACACCCTTAGTTCCTCATATTTTGTTATCTGGCCACCATTCCGAATACGTAATCAGCTTGAAACAGCCTTCTCGGGTGGGCCTCTTACCCCCATACTGAGAACATTTTAAGTTCCCTTTGTCATCTTTTCACTGAGATGATGACATTGCCTCTGACTTGGCGGTGTCTAACCAGTCCCTGATGGTCAAAAAAATCTTCCAATCACTAAAGGAATCATTCCTGATGATGGAAGCTCTTCCCCTTTTATGATATCCCTCATGTTTATCTCCTTTCTTATTGCAGAATGAGCCTCCTCTACCAGCGGCAATAGATCTCGATTCAAGAGTTCCCTTCGATCTTTATCAAAGCCATCATTTATTCCTGCCTATTTCTTTGAACCATCTCACTATAGACGATGATATCTTTTAGGAATTTCATGGGATTGGGCTCCCTTCTGTCGATTTCTTTCCAAATGGCTAGAAGTTTGTTGTAAAAAACTTTGATTAGATTTGATCCTTACTTCAAACTATTGGCTTTGACTGTTAAATCAAAAATCTGGAGACCATCTCTCTCATTGCTATACATTGCCTCGATCCCCTTCCAAAGATCTTTAGCAGTGGGATAATCGAGATATTGGTAAACCGGATCAAATTCAATGTTCTCTATAATCCAGCTGATCATATTTGAATCTTTCTATGCCCATCTTTGATAATCTGGATATGTAACTGGTGGTGGAGAAGCTGTGATATGTTTGAGCCTACCTCTGCCACTGATTGTAAGATGCATCAATCTCGACCATTTTGTGTAGTTTCGGTTATTCAATTTTTCAGAGGTACTGACTGTTTGATTAGTTATGGTTTCTATGATAGGTTTGTTCATGTTTAATTGGCTAATAGGGACTGATTTTCCATTGTCTCTGTTATAGATAAGCTCACCTCATATGCCATTAGGGTAAGTTCTGGTAGATGATGAGCTTAGGATTTTTTCAGGTTTCTTAACCAAAATTCATGGCTTTGATACCTTGTTTAATTTAGAAGAATTATTTTTTTTTTCAAATATGTTTGTGTACATATATAACATTAGCAACAAATCATAATAGATCAATCACAATTTGTGTGATTGATCTGTTTCCTAATCTAGAAGATCATGTACAGATACTTATTCCTTAATCTGCATTCTCACAATCAACATATGACATACATAAAGAAGTATCCCTAAAGCTAAGAAACTTTACTTGCTTCTTACTTACTAGCATTCACCTTGCTTCCGATCATATACTTTTGTTAACTTAAGTATTAGAGTGGTCTCATTGCATGTTTCACCAACCAACTCTTGGTTTTAGAGTCAAGAAGAACTGATCAAGTTAGTTTCTATCATCTTCAATAGGTGCTATATGTGGGAAAATAATTAAATCAATTTTTTAAATATGATATTTCTTCTTTCATTGTGAAGATATAAAGTAGTTATAATTATATTTAATATTACTGGTCTTTTGATCATTTAAAATAATATATTTAATAATTGTAATTTTAAAATATAATAATTATAATTTAATAATTTTATTAATATTTTATTTATATAATTTATTAAATACTAAAAACAAAAATATTATGATCATCTGAAAAATAATTATATTATATTATACATAATTATACCTATATTAGTACTTTTACATTCTAACATCAACCAAACTATATGAAAGAAGGAAAAGATGATAGAATTGCTTACTATTTAAAGATGATTACTTGATGATGGATGTTTATTGATGAATTTGATGAGTTGAATACGAATATGAAGAGGGAGAAGAAAGATAAAGAACAACAAAAGATGAAGAAGAAGAAAAAAAAGAAATGAGGAAGCTTCGTGCTTTTTCTTTTTTCATTTTGATTTTTATGAAAATTACCTAAACTTACTAGATACTTCAACTTTATTAGTTATTATAATGAGGTCCTATTTTATTACTTATTTCAATTATACCCTTTATTTCCCACTTATGACTTAAATGATTCAAACCAACCTTGGTTCAATCTAAACCGACTTGATATTCTAAATGCAACGACTCAATTACTAGGATGTTACACTACTCATCACATTTGAAAGGATCAAATATGTACCACTTAAGAAAAGATCAAAAGTGGGGTTCGGTCATAGGGTGGATACTTTCTCTGTCCCTCGATATACTTAAAAAGAGCTATCGATGAGCGCTACTTGTTATCCGACTGAAGATTTAAACAAACAGAGAAGAAAACACTTCAAGATCATTTTTAATGATATGAAGGAAAGGATCCTCTCAAGTGCACTCCAAAATGTAACAAATAGCATAGCAAAATATTCCTAAGGAATGAATATTTTAATCAAATCAAATCAACATGCAAAACAAATTTTAAGTTAATATGCTATTAAAGAAAGACACGTCTGATGACGGTCTCGACTTGACGACGACTTTTCCGATTTTAAGAAAAACCGAAAAATAAAATTTTAACTTTTGAAAAAGCAAGTGATAAAACATTTTGGATGATTGCTGAACTAGTCGGTTTTAAAATTGATTTTAGAGTCATCACTCGTCGGGATACCGGTTTTTGAAAAACCAAATCAATTAAGAAAATAAAGTTGACTCTGTTTTTTAATTATGGATAAGGCATGATCAAAACCAAATATTTGGGTAAGAGGTTTGGGTACGTTAGTCGAAATTACATTTCGACTAACGCCCGGTATAAAACCGGCCTCTCAAACCAAATTCGTTTTCCAAATTAAGTCAAGTCAATTATTTATTTAAAAATAGCTAAACGATGTTCCTAAACTGTGATAACTAATGTTCGCGCAAAACACATACGAGAAAGCGGTAAAATTTGAGGAAAAATAAATTGCGGAAATTAAAATCCTAAACAACTAATTATAAAACCGAATGCCTATTAAATTACAATCTACCCTTTTCATAGCCCAAATTAGACCCGAAACCCAATATTTACAAATTTAAGCATAAAATGTAAAATTACAAAAAAGTCCAAAAACTTATAAAAATTGCAATTTAGTCCAAACATATAAAAAACATTCATTCAAACTAATAACCATGCCAAATCAACCAATCAAACTTTCAAAAAATAGCATCAAAGAGACAAGAATTGGAAAATTACATTTTAGCCCATAACTTTTGAAAATTTGCAATTTTGCCCCAAAAAATCAAAAATCACCAATTAATCACACATACATTCCAAATCAGTCAAATTTTTCTCACAAAAAATGAATTTTCACATTTTAAGATAAAAATGTGAAAATTACAAAAATGCCCCCCAAACTTTTTAAAATTACCAATATGCCCCCCAAACTAAAAATATTCATTTACATCATTTTGAAGCACAATCTGCATGCAAAACAAGTATTTTAGGCAAATTCAGCAGAAAAGGGAACACCACATGTCAAAATTTCATTTTAGTACCCATATCTCAATGAAAAGACTAAACTGCCTTTCATGTTTATTTCTTTCCCGAACTGCCCCCTCTCACTTTTCACCTAATATCCTTTCTCCCACATCATTCTAACTTGTTCCCCAATTTAATCAAATTATCCAGATTGCAACAAGTTAAAACAGAAACAAAAACAACCATTAAATGAAAAACTCAAGATATGGCTTCTGCTTTAAAACAATTTCTGCATAGAAACACTTGCAGCAAAGTTGAATACAGCTTATCAGAATGAGACCAAAACAAATTACATTGTTCATTTTCCTGTCATGCATAAACAGCCTTTAGAAGACTTCTAAAATATACTAACATGGCAACCAAGAAGATGTTTACACCAGAATGCAATGATGAGCAACACTTGACATTTTCCTAACACAACCTTTCTATGTGGGCAGAATCCCTTAAACCAAATCAAAACAGAATACTAACTATACAGAAAAAGATAAACATCTACTCCAGATCTCAAGTGGACTTTGAATGTTTAAGAATAAAATGATGCAGATCTAATCTTATATCATTTTGATCTCAACAATGTAATGTCAATATTTGCAAATCATTCTATGAAACTCAAACAGGAGCAACCACCTGACATTCCATTTATCATCCAGAGCACAAACATAATTTATATTCAAGCAAGCAATGATTGAACCTAAATGCTCAGGACTTTAGATCTAAACACTAGCCTACATTCCTTTTAAAACAGAAACATAATGAACATGAAATGGGATGAATATATTGTGGTTCATAAAACATTTGAGAAGACAGGGAAGGTTATACATTCTATACACATAGTGACACTGCAAATGATTCATACATGATTCTGCCTAAGCATGATCAGCAAATTAACCCAACAGAAAACATCAATGAACTCATCTATAAAGCAAACCCAAGATTAAACCAACAAATGACTTCTAGACTCATATTGAAAAACAATACTTAAACAAACATCAATTTATACTACTACATTTTAATCCAGAATGCTCAACAAGCATGAAAACATACAGAAACAGATTACTAAACAAGGAAAAATGAAAACATATTCAATATTAACTTTATTCTATATGACCATGCCATCAACCTAACATCCAGAAGAACAATATCCAGAAGCAGAAAATATTTAAACATTCAATCAACATAAAAGCAACCAAAAAAATCATTCTGGTTCCCAGACTATTCCAGACATTTTTAATAAAGAAATTGAAATTAAATAAAGGGATTTTGATTACAGTACCTCAGATCAATGCCAACTGTTCTTTACAATATTCATAATCCAATCGTTCCTCTACAGCTTTGTTCACTCCCTAGAAACTCAGTACAAATTTTGTTTGTTTACAGAAAGGAAAATGCACAGAAAATTTTTAAGAAACTTCAATTCTGGAATTCAAATTGATTTTGAATCCATAACTGAAGTATGGATTCAGAAATCGACAGAAAATGATTCTACAAATTCAAAAAGAAACTACGGAATTTCCAGCAAACCTCAAAGTTTCTGGATGTTCCTCCTTTGCAGAATCACACTCTTGTTTCCAGAATCCTCTCCCAGAATGACCTCCACCTCTTATAGGTGCCAACACCAGTTCGTCCTCTCTCATTCGTCCATCTGTCCATCACCCTTCCTCTCTGGATCGTTCGTACGACCACTAACCAACAGCAACGCTCCTCTCCACTTCCATCCCATCTCTATCCTTTTTCTGTTAGCAATCTGTTACTCTCAAATTCCCATTTTTGGTTCTCCATTTTCTGCTCCATTACTATCCTCTCTCACGCTCAACTCTCTTCCACTCGATTTCACTCCTCTCTCTCATTTTTATTTTCAATTTCGCACTCAATTGTTTCTGTACTCTCATTCTATTTTCAATTTGATCCCAATGAAACCCTAATTCCCAATTTCTTTTTCCTTTTCGACTGGTTATGTTTCAGACAGAATTATGAAGCTGCTGTGTTTTGATATGGAACGACGACGTTCCATATCAAAACGTAGCCGTTTATTTTTTTTTGCTTTTCCCTTTAACCAAACGACAACGCGCCACTCTTTCCTCTGTCGTTTTCTTTCTGGCTAAAACGGCATGTCGTTTTGAATTCTGATTTTCAACCCTTCCGCTTTCTACCCCTCAGCTTTCTAGAATTCTATTTTTTACCCCTAAACTTCACCTCCGTCTGCAATTATGCCCTTCCTTCCCTCCAATTCACCCATCATCTTTCTTTTTCCTTCAATTTTATCCCTTTTCTCTATTTTCTCCTAAATCAATCCATTTTCTTCATTAATTCAATTTTTCTTAAAAACAAAAATATAAAATTTCTTTTAAAAAATTATTATTTTTGAACAACATCATAATAATTTTTTTAAAACTAAAAATAAACTAAACGAAAATTGATGCTAAAATCAAAAATTCTTTATTAAAAGGAAAATCAAGCTAACATTAGGATTTTTATCATTTTTTAATTTTAGATTCTAAATTCTCTTTTTTTTTTGAAATTAAGAAGAAAATAAATTGATCAAATATTTTTGGAGAAAAAGGATTCTTGAGCGTTAAAGACAATCAACCATTTTGAAAATAGGAGAGCAACACTTAAAACATTCTGGGAATTAAACGATCGTAAGCTGTTCGCAGAATTTTCTGGAGACTTCTTCGAACACTGGCAAGTTATCATCACTGGTACTTTTTTGGGACAAAAATTAAGCGTCAACAACGTCTAAAATTAAGTCCAATAATGGTCCTTATTTTTTAATTTTAATTAATACGTCCCCAGCAGAGTCACCAAACTATGAACCCCGATTTTTGAAAGGATCGAAAAAGCATTGCATGCTTAATTATTTCTAAAGTTGCCACTTAATTTATTTTTTAGTTAGGTTAAATTTAGAAAAACCTATATGACTTCATTTTTAATTAATTCTTTATTTAATTAGTCCTATAAAAAAGACACTAGATCAATGAATCCAATGAAGACTCAGAGACCATATCTTAGACTCAATTCTAGATGTAATGCAGGTCAAGTTCAGACGATCGAATCAAAAAGAAAAAGAAAAATAAATAGAAGAGAAACCAAAACAATGAGTTTTGGACTTTTGGTCAATTACTCAGAATTATACCCCAAATATGCCTACATATTCCCTTTTTATAGAAAATCAAGTCCGATGTAGTTTAGAATTCCAGTTAAGGAAAGAAGACGAATGCATTATGCATGAGTGTGTGTTGTGTATTTTTGTGCCTTCAGCAGCTTGAAAGATATCAGGCTTTTAGCCAAAGTGTAATATCAGTTGCTTAGCAGCAAAATATTTGAAAGTGGACACTTAGTGGCAAAAGAAAAGTGTAGATTAAGCTAGAAACATACTTGATTAAGTCTTCGGTCGCTTCAGAGCTTCAGGTTGTCGTATTTTTGAAAGCTTCTAGAAAGCTTAAGAAATTATCTAAAATTAGAGTTCTTGCTCGGTAAATATCTTAATGATTGATAATGATTCTTGATTGTGATTTTTGATTATCGAAATGAGTGAAAATGACCCTATTTATAAGAAAAAATGGATTGTGCACAATACTATGGATACTCCTTGCAGAGAAGGCGCCGCATGTTGTTGCAGGAAGAATGCCCATGGGCGTGCACAGGACAAGGCACATAATACCATATGATGAACGCACATGGACACGCACAGGAAGAGCGCGTGCATGGGTGTCCGGCACTGCCTCGTACTCTGCCTCCCAATTTTGAATTTTTCTGTTCAAACTATTTTTCGTGCTTTTTCACAAATTTTCGGGCTTCTTTGACCCCATATTAATGATCATCATATTTTTCTGGATGTTTAAAGTACCATGATGATATACTTTCGAGACTAAATGAAAATGACTTCCAATCCGACTTGGCTATTTACAGTCTAGAAAAAATTTCTTTTTAAGCCTCAAAATTTGAGTATTTACAGTAAAGTTGATGCATATATTGATTGGATCAAATTTTGGCATAAGGCACTACTGCTGATGGTGCTTTAGATGGTTGCGCTTAAGAAGTCTGTGCTTCGGATGGTCATGATGTCTACCTGAAGGTCTGACCATCCTCAAATTTACAGGCTCTCTTTATTGAGAGTCGTTTACCTGTGTCTCTTCTGCAAGAAAAATTGGACACAACTCAATAAACAAGACAAACGAGTAGCATAATGACATATAATCACACCCCATGACGATCCAAAAATAAGAATACAGCACATTAAAGTCTAATAACCAATGCAAACAACCATAAAGAATCCATATACTGAATGTAATTCAATCTTATAATGCTCAAAATAAAGTCGACATGCGACAATCTATACACTTTAAAACATCACATTTGGCATTGCTCAATTAATAAATAGCATCAATCAGCACATAAATCAATAAAACTACAATGCATACCAAATAAAAGCATAAGATCAGAGTTCACCATATAATAAATTAAGCACAATCCTAATTTCCACATTTCAATCATATGATATTTTACCCATGAAATTGCCAACTAAACATAGAACAAAAGGCATAGTGTATCAAAATACTCCACTACTTAGCATAATTCAATAGATAATCAATATAAATATCTCAAAAATTGCTAGAAAAGAGCATAGAGTAAACAACTAAGCATTAAAATCCCATAATTATGCCTTACAAATGAATAAAAGAGAGAAAAGAAGAAGAATCTAGACCTCGTATATGCAAACAAATGAATATAGGAAGAAACTCTGAAAATCCAAAGAAAAAATCAACAAAAACTCTAATAAAATAACTAGTGAGGGTTGAAAAATGAAGATAATCCAATGAGTGATCAATTTCTAATGGTTTAGTGCAAGAATTTCATGGAAGAATGAGAGAATTTGACTAAATTCCAAAATTTTCGAAGCAAAATGAATGATTTTCTCTTTTAAATTCGTTAGATGTGTGAACATAGGTATAGAAATGGTTTTGTCCTAACCGTTCCGTTTTGTTTTAAGCTCCATTTTTTAATCGACCACGTTCTTGTTCCATTCCCACCAAAAATTTAAAATTGGAATAAACCAGGTATACAACTGTGCTCTCAGACATGCCTACCACTAGACGAATTCAAAATATGTATAGCCAAGGGACACATGTGTGTCCTTAGGCATGTTCCATTCTGAATAGATACTGACTCACCATGGCCATATGACATGGGCATCATCACCACTGGATCTCAATTAGGTTCAGGATGGCCAAGGAACATGGATGTGTCCCTTGGTGTGTTCGACATTGAAATCCCTTATTCCTCAACATGATTATAAGAAACAAGTGTGTCCTGGGCGTCTTTCATTCTAGACAATTTTTTTCTCTTGAGACTTTAAATTTTTCTAATCTTATAATATTGACACTTCAAAATTACTAACTTAAAGGAAACTAAACATGAAAATAAAAGATAAATGGTGGGTTGTCTTCCACTGAGAACTTTGTTTAACATCATAAGTTCAACGATACTTAAGAAGCAAATTATTCAATTCCGCACTTGAATTTTCTTTGGGAATCCTCGAGTTTCACTGACCAGTTGTTGACACTCAATTTTTACCCTAAGAAAAAATCAAAAAGAGAAGAATTAAATTAAAATTAAATTTTAATTTTTAATTTTAGTTTAATTGAATAAATATTTTGTAATTAGAATTTTGTGTTCATTTGTATTTGTATCTTAATTTTAGGATAAAAAAAAAGGAAATGAAAAATTAGAAGGAAAAAATTTGAGAAAAAAAAGAAAAAAGAGGGAAAAAAGGAAAAAACAAAGAAAAGGAGAAAAAAAAAAGAGAAAAAAGGAGAAATAAAAAAGAAAAGGAGAAAAACAAAAAGAAAAAGGAGAAATTTGAAAGAAAATAGAAGAAGATGGGAGAAATTGGAAGAAGAAAGGAAAACAAAATGGTGAAATTGAAAGAGGAACGAAAGAAAAAGGGTTAAAAAAGGAATTAAAAGAGAAAATGAAGGAGGAAAATAAAATAGGAATTAAAGATCGAATTGAACCAGAATTGGTTCGATTTAAAATTTCTCTCCTCTGGTTTCAATCGCTCAAAATGCGGCACTTTAACTTAAATGATGTCGTTTCATTAAGTAACGAAACAACGTCGTTTCATTAAGTCAGAACACAGTGTACAGACCAAATACGATGTTGTTTTGCTTTCAGGAAAAACAAAAAATAATAAAAAGACAGACAGAAATGTAGAACGCCAAACAGAGGCTGGACGAAGATGCGAAGCAGAAGAGAGTCGAGGGAAAAAACGTGAAGAACAGGAAGATCGAAGACAGAGGCGTGGAGTGAAGGGATTTCGAAGGCAGTGTTGTGGTGGAACTGAAAGACCAGAAAGAATCTAGAAGAGATAAAGACAATCGGAAGAGAAGCGAGGAGAGAGACAGAAGCTTTTGCCTACAAAAGGCAGAAGAGAGCTTCATGAAGGGGGGGAGAAATCCAGAGAGAGAGAGAGAGGAGAGGAAAGAAAAATGATTAAGCTTCGAATTTCAAATATAAGGGTTTCTGTTTCTATCAATTGGGGAATTGCAGATTTAGGGTTTTTCTTGTTTTTGTAAATTGGGGATTTAGTTCTTAGGAGAGTATTTGTTTCCAGAAGGCAATTCGAGAGAAAATTAATAGGAATTAGTTCAATTTTTTCTTGTAATTTCTTAAACATTCTGTCGAGGTAGCTGCTCTTGTAAAGAACTCAAAATCGTTTTGTGGAATCAAATTGAAGGCTTAATCTGAGGTACTTTTCATTTCGGTTTCAATTTAATTTCTTAAATATGTATGTGTATGTTTGGGATCCTAGATGATGTTAATTCATTCAGCTCTGCGTTTTAGCTTTCTGTATCTTCTGTTTTCAACCTTTGGTGTCACGTTTCTTTTATGCTTCTGTTTTAGATTGATATAGCAATTTCTGTGGTCAAGTGTGTTTGGTCCATCAATTTCGACTCCTTGAAAATGTTATCCGATTCATTTATGGTTGTTTCTCTTTCATCTTTTGAGACTCGAGTTCAGCAGTTTTGAAGGGTACATCGTCCTGATTAATGACAAGTGTAGGTGTATTTACGGGTTCCTTCCCAGAGGTAGAGGCTCTTTTTGCCCAAATTCTTAACTCAAACAGGAGGGCAGCTTTTTGGGTTTCCAGGGCTTCAGCTATCCTAACTTCCATTCTTACTTCCATCTAAGCATTGATTTCATCAGCTTATTCTTCAAAAGGGCCCTGATATCATCTAAGGAGGCTATTGGAGAGGGTGTTGGACTTGTTGGTGGAGATTCTAGAGTAGGTGAAGGCACTTAGAGGGTAAGTACCTATATGGATAAAGGAAAAGCATTAGGTGTCTGGGTAAGGTATGGTGTAAAGTATGGTATAGAATAGACTCTTAGTCCAATTAAGGTATTATCCAATAATTCATTTATCCCTTCTTCCTTCCTTTTTTTTCTCTCTTTTTTTTTTCTCTCCTTTTTTTAGGTGGTATGAATGCATGAATGCACAGATCATCATACCATAATTCATTTTAATGTCATGGGATGATGCAATATTCCTGCGTATCCTAGGGGGAAGGTTCTAATTTGAATGAGAAAACTGAGTGGCTAATAGGGACCCTCGTGCACCTAGAGTAAGGATATACCTCGTCACATGTGAAATAATGAGTTTCACGTGTTTCTAGCAGTACGACTTACTCTTGGGCCACCTCCAAAATGATTAGAAGTGGTTTGCGGTACCAAGGTGAGAGACTTTCGCTGTCTGTGGACATCATTAAGGAGACGTGCCCATCAAGCACTACTTGTGTTCCCGACTCATAAGTTTAAATGGAGAGAAAAGAAATTCATTTGAAATTCATTTTTTATGCTAAAAAATTCAATCGTGCACAACAGATGCAAATGCAATTTATGCTTCCTTAAGGAAAAGGCAATTGTCTTCCAAAGTATTAATATCCTACAAAACAAATTAGTAAAGAAATAGGGATACCCTAAAGGGTGGGTTAGTCAAATGAATGCAATGGTAGCCCTCACCTAACTTTGCAAGTTAAGTCCCTAGTGGAGTCGCCAGATTGTGAACCCTTACCAAGCTCACGGGCCCACCCGTAAGGGACGAGTTAGCCGGGGATGTTCACTTGGGATGCGTGTTGTTAGAGTCGCCAATTAATTTATTTTTTTATAAGGAGAAAATTAGAAAAGAACCCCTAATGACTACTTTTTAATGATTAACCTATTTCTAGGTTAATCAACCTAATGAATGAAAGACACTAGTCTACAAACCTAAAGAGGATTCGGAGGCTATGTCATGTAACATTCAACTAACCCAATTCTTTATGTATGTAATGCAGGATATAAACAATGAGTTTAGAATAGGGGTGGACCTACTATTCGGGGTCAAATCCCGAATATGCCTACATACTCTCATTTATATGAGAGATCAAGGTCAATGTAGTTCGATATAGCCTATTTAAAGGCATGGTGAAAGGGGAATGCATGTATGCATGCTATGAGTGTGTGAGTGAATGTCAAAGGGATTGACGGGCCTTGGGCCAAAAATTTATTTTAGGCATTTGGATGCCGAAAATGTGGTCTAGGGACCGAAAGTGTGATTTTATAGTGTCGGGGCCGAAAAGGTGGTCTAGGGACCAAAATTGTGATTTTACGGCGTCGGAGCCGAAAAGGTTGTCTAGGGACCAAAATTGTGATTTTACGGCATCGAGGCCAAAAAGGTGGTCTAGAGACCAGAATTGTGATTTTACGGCGTCGACCAAAATTGTGATTTTACAGCATCAGGGCCGAAAAGGTGGTCTAGGGACCAAAATGTGATTTGGTTGACTCTGTGGTCGAAAATGCTGATTTATTTAGGCCTTAGGGCCAAAAAGAGTGATTTGGGGTGGCGCTGTGGCCAAAAGATTAATTTATTAGGCCTTGGGGCAAAAAGAGTGATTTTGGTGTGGCATTGCAGCCAAAAGATTAATTTGTTATGCCTTGGGGCCAAAAAGAGTGATTTAGATGTGGCATTGTGGCCAAAAGATTGATTTATTAGGCCTTAGGGCCAAAATGAGTGATTTTGATGTGGCACTATGGCAAAAAATGTGAATATGTCATGCAAAATGTTATGTATGCATGGTTTGAGAAGGAGGAGAAGAGAATAGGAGCACTAAACTAAAAAGATTGAGTTTAGATACATACCTATGGTAGTCCGCGTCCACTCCGTAACTTCAGCTTGGTTTGGACTTTTATTTAGTGTTTATTATGAATGAATGCACAAAAACACAACAATGCAATGCAGAAAGCAGTAAAGAATTGCCTGGTGATAAGGAATCGCCAAAAGCAAAAAGGGAGAAGAGATCGGCTGTCAACATAGCTGAAGCTGTGCTGAAAAAGGTGTTGGAATGGGGTATTTATAAGGCAAAATTTGGCTAACAGTTAACCTAAGGAGCGCCCTGAAAGTACTGCTTTTCATGAGTTTTTTCGATCCGGAGCCTTTTTCGGACGTTCCGGGAGTTCGATGACTTTTCCGAGGCCATTTTCGTGATCCTCGTAATATTCCGGATATTTCTAGAACCATGAAGGCATACTTCTGGTCCAATTTGCCAGCGATATCCGGTTTGAGTTGACTGTTTGTAGTCTAAGAAACTCGGTTTTCCGGGCCTTAAAATTCGAGTATTCACAAGTACTCACAATCGATTCTCAATCATAATGAGTATCTTATTCATGTTAAGCTCTTTCGAGAAAATTAACATAAAGATAATATTCCAATAATAAACATGTTCATATTATTCAGAAAATAGACAACAAGCATTATTTGGATAAAACAACTAAAACAATCTTTATTTAACTCAAAATTAATTAAAACATAACATACTTCCAGCTAGGGTTTACGAACATCCAGATAAACCTAAGTAAATTAGTTCATAATTGAGAGAAAGAAAACAAAAGAAAAGATAAAGTAGAGAGAATCCAAATAATCCATCTCTAGATCTTGATTAACCTCATAAATCTTCTTTTCTTTGATCTTTCACTTTAAATATCCCTTGATCTTAGTTAGAAAAGGGTGGAAAATGGCTAGGTAATGGTTTGAAGATGAACTCCAATTGAATTCTGAACAAAAGATCCTCTTCCTCTCCCTCTTTAGGTCACAAAATAGCAGCTTTTACAAGTTTCTATGGGCTACGGGTACTGAAAACAGTAGTGTTATGGTCGTGCATACTTTTCAGGACACAGCACGATGTTAGAATTTTCGCTGCAGGGGTGTGTTAGTTTACTTCGAGGGCGTGTTAGTTGGCAGCTTACTGGTAGAGGAATACACGGGTGTGACATAGGTGTGCATGATATGTTACATTCCAAAGGCAAACACGAATTAGGGACATGGCCGTGGATATCCCATGTTCAACCTAACTTCTTCAACTTCGCCTTTTTTTAGCTTATTTTCGCAGCATTTTAGTTCCTTTTCACTTTGAAGCTCAGAAATATTGAGTATCCTATAAATTCACCTAAAGTCACACTTGAACAAACAAATTAAACTCAATTTGATACATAATCATCCCAAAAATAAGGGTATAACACACTATATAAAATGCATATATCATAGGCCTAAATACGAAAGTGGCAGGAAGATTGTGATTCAGTGGTGCTAGTGAGGTAATTGATAGAAATCTATTCACTGTAACGTTGATTCAACAATTAATTAAATTGAAAATTAAATAGATAGATAAAAAACTTACCCGAAATTGGATCAAATACCAATCGACGCAGAACCCTAAGATGAAAGGCCATAAACCCTGTTGCAAAATTAAGATAAATGAAATCCAACACAAGATAAGTCACCTCCTAAGACGAAAGGCCATAAACCTCATTGCAAAATTAAGATAAATGAAATCCAACACAAGATAAGTCACCTCCTAAGACACCCAAGGCTTAGGTAAGCTCAAACGCCTATGATAGAATGATTTGTAAGATCGATGTAGAGAACGCCACAACAATTATTAATGTGACACCCCCGACAGAAGTCCTACGTCATTTTAACGTCATCACATGCATTTTGTGCATTTTTTATTAAAATACATTATAGTTTGATATGATATATGACATGAAAATGAATTAAATATTTTGGAAAGGGAAATATATGAATTAGAGATGTTAAACAAAATATGTTTTAAGTTCGTTTATCGTCGAAAGACATAAACGGAGCCAATTAGGGTTTTGGCTCGCGCGACCGAAAAATGTCGGAAACGCGCAATATTTTTAGAGTAAATGATTTGGATATGTTTTGAATATGATAATATATGATTTGAATAAGAGTTATAAGCTATGTTATAGGCTCGTTTATCGTCGAAAGGCACAAATGGAGCTAATTAGAGTTTTTGGACCCTCGCGATCGGAAAACGCCGAAATCGCGTAAAATATGAACCATATGATTTTGATATGATTTATATACTTCCATACATGATTTAAAGAGTTTTGGGAACAAAATTATACGATGACGTCGTACGGTTTTAGTTCCGTAAAAATCGTCGAGCTTCGGACTCGGTTTGGGGCACCGAGCGAACCGCGACCCTTTTTCGGATTCTGATTTTTAGAAACTTCAGACACGTGTTCTACATATTATTTTGATACCAAAATGTATTTGATTTGGCTGCTGGACTGAGTTTATAGGCTGGAAAGAGAGGTTGTAAGATTTGGAGGAAGTTAAGTTAAGATAACTTAATGTTTCAGTTTGTTTAAGGAAAAATATGCATATTTTGGTTTAATTAGCAAGTAGCTGCTGTAAAGGCACCCCTTGGGACTTGAAGTAGGTGTTGGAGAGGCAGGAATTTGGCTGGTTTAGTGGGAAAAAGGAAAGGTAAAACGTAGGCAAACTGAAAGGAAGAAGAAAGAGAGAAAAAGGAAAGAGAATGGAAGAAAAAGAAAGAGAAAATAGGGAAATCTTCAAACCTGTTGTTTAAACATGTTCTTGGGTAGTTTAGGAAGTGTTTAGATGTGTTAGAGTGGAAATAAATTGGCTGGAAATCATGGGAATTGAGAGAAACAAATTCTAGGTACAAATTCTGGTTCTTAAGGCAGTTATGAGGTTGCTACTTTGGAGGATTATAACTTCTAATTGGTGAAGCCTATGTGAATTCTGGCTATATGGGTTTGTAAAGGGTATGTTTGTCTAGAGATTTGTCATTTTAGTTTGCTAGAAAACCACCAGAGTTGGCCGGAAAAGTAGCTAGAAGTTGGCTTGATGATGACGGCCCGATTCGGGCGGTGCGACTTTTCCGATTTAGATTAAACCGAAAAAAACTTAGAATTTTTGATTTTGAAAAACAAAGTGATAAAACATTTTGGATATTGCCGAACTGGTCGGTCTTAAAAATTTGAGTCGCCACCCGTCGGGAACCGGTTTTTTGAAAACCAAATTAATTAATAAA
>CANUEY010378469.1:0-10072 GCA_948099555.1 Croton setiger
ATAGTAATTTGTGAATGAGAATTTGCTAACAAACTTGTTACAGAAGAATTACAAGAGAGAAAAGAAAAGAAAAGCTTAACAACTACATTATGTACATCTCATTATATATATATACAAAATCTTCCTTTCCTAGTTGATCACATAATCTTGAGGATGAAGATCATACTGAGCACGCTTGGAATCATGCTTTCTGTGTGTGTGTTGCTGAGCTGGATCCATGCATAACTAATTTTCAACAGATTAGTTATGAAGGAGAAGAAGAGGAGAAGGTCACGTATGCTGTTTACTTGCATGTGAGCTTCTTTAAATGGAATGGTGCCGTTTAGTTCTTCATCATCTCTTTTCAACCTCCTTCTTCAACTTGCTCGAAATTGCTCTCTTCTTTCTTTCTTTCATGGACACTGCTTCTGCTTCTAATGCCTTTGATTCTTGCTTCTGCTCCAATAAATGTTCTTGACTTTCAAATTAATTAATAAGTTCATTATATTTGTTGCCAATATATTTGGAACCTAATGGGTCACACACATAAAGATTAATACGAGAAAGTAAAATGAAAAGTTAAAATCAGGTATGACTTGATTGATAATAAGTTTTATGACATTGAGAGTTAAATTGTAATTTTATAAAGATTACAATTTTGCCTAAAATATTAATTAAGGACTTACTTTTTTTGTGTTTTAAAATTTGAGTATTTATTAGTAATTATACTAATATAATTATATTAAATTAGTTTTAATATAAATAAACTTTTCAGTGATTCATTCTTCACATAGAAGAGTTAAGAGCTAGCATTCAATATTTTTCTGTTTATCAATTCTAATTCTTTAAAGTAATTTTAATATTTTTCAATTGTAAATCTGTGTGGATAACGCTAGATATTGTACGATTGAACAGTTTGTGGTTTGCGATAATTTAACCGAGAATGGTACTCAAAATTCCTGCGGCGAGGAATCAAATTTAGGTAAGTTTCTATCGTTTATTGCTTTAATCTTTAAATGAGATCTATTATTCGATTTGATTGAACACCAACAGGATAAGCTGACACTCTTGGATATTTGATAGTTGGTTTTCAAGAGGTTCTGGGAGTATGTAGAGTGATAAAGGCAGAATTATGGGGAGTTAATAATGCATTGAAGAACACAAATTATTTTAAAGTGTGATTCGAAAGTAGTGTTTTTATTTGAAGAAACGACAAGTCCTTTCAACTAAGAAATTTGATTGCGAATTTTCAAGAACTTATCTGAATGAATTGGAAAATTGAGCTGCAACATGTATATGGAGAAGCTAATTCAATGGCAGATTGGTTGGCAAACTTAGCTTTCTCGAGTGATATTGGTTTTCATTTGGTGGTCTCCAACTCTATCTTTAACTTACTTGTTAGGTGCACATAAAGTTGGAACGATATGTTGAAATAAATAAATTTTTAATTTTTGTAAGAAATCGTTTGTGCCCATAAATAAAATGGAGATAGTATTTAAGTATTTATTTATGCAATTTTGGTTTGGGTTAAGTTAAAGTATAAAATGTGATTCCGTTAAAATCCCTTTTAAACATTAAAACAAGGGAACTAACCGATTTGCGGATAGTAGCAGGGACACGTTCCACTTCGCTTTCACTAGGTCCTCCTTTTCCTTCTTCCTCCTCTCTCCTTCCACTTCTCTATTTTTATTCATTCTAAGATCCTAATCAATCACACATATATAACTACTCTCATTTTCTCCTCTCAATGCATTGAAATTCCTTAATCTACACCATCAAAAATGCAAATCATGAAAGCTCAAAGCTTAAGGAATACAGTCACCGATTGCCAATTTTTCAAGGCTCCTCTTGTTAGGTTTTTCGTTACTTGTTGCAGGGCGGTGGTACTCCCTCGCTTTGGCGGGCCTGAGGTGCTCGAGCTCCGGTCTGATGTGGGCGTCCCTCAGCTCAAGCCCACTGAGGTCCTGGTTCGAGCTCGGGCTGTCTCTGTCAAT
This sequence comes from Croton setiger, assembly GCA_948099555.1. NCBI lineage: Eukaryota > Viridiplantae > Streptophyta > Magnoliopsida > Malpighiales > Euphorbiaceae > Croton > Croton setiger. The sequence continues at coordinate 1,974 of CANUEY010378469.1, forward strand.
CCCCTTGATACTAGAGTGAGTTGATTCTTTTTACGTTCTGCACTTATTCGTTGTGGTCTGTTTTTGTTTGCTTAGAAAAATAATGCAGGCTTTCTTGTTCATTTGGATTATTGTGCGGAGGATTATAGTTTTAACCGTTTTGGGTTCACTCTAAATCTGAAATTGGAACACTATGTTGGCATATGATTTCGTTCTTTAGTATTGTTTACAATGACTCCCTATTTCCTTTTAGTATTTTAGAGAACCATTATTCATAATGAAATGAGATATTGTTAGGCATTTTGGTTAATTTAGTCAATAAATTTTCTTTAATTGTTTGAAGATACACATGGAATTTGATTTTTGAAATTAGGCATTTATATCTATTCCCGTTCAAATTCCTGGGTCAATTGAACAAGCACTTAAATGAGGGAAACTATAATGGCGTTTCAGAGGAAGCTACTTTGCTCATGTTCATATAGTTTTGATTTTTGTATATTCTCTATCTTATTAGAGTTGTTGGCATTTCTTATGTTTACAACTCAATTTTATTTCTGGTTTATGATGCCGTGTTTTCATGGCAATCAGGACCAGGGTATAAAGGCCTCCCCCCATCAACTAATTTTGCTTTTCCATCCTTTGTTTTATGCCACTAAACACTTATGGGGATGGTGCATGTTCTCGTAATTCATTCCCAGTTACCAACCTGGGCTTTTACTAGTACATAAAATGTATTCATACAATTATTATCAGAAATTAAATACCTGTGAATATAATGGTTTCAGATACGATCAGGTTATGGTCGTTCCATCTTTGAACCACTTCTACCTCTCATTTTGGGTCGTGATGTTAGTGGTGAAGTTGCAGCCGTTGGAACTTCAGTACAATCGCTGAAGGTTGGGCAAGAAGTTTTTGGTGCATTGCATCCAACTGCTGTGAGGGGTACTTACACTGACTATGCGATTCTTTCAGAAGATGAGCTCACTGCTAAACCAGCATCAGTCACACATGTGGTACGCATTGTAGTTTCTGTTGGTTCAGAAACGTAATCATTTCATGACATTTAGTTCTTTGGTTTGTGTGTTTGGTTGGGTGGATCCCTAGACCTTGATATTTGTGGTAAATGTTTGAAAGTGTCTTTATCTTGCAACCTTTATATGGGCATTTCTGCAGGAAATGCAATATGGTTGACTTCTATGCTTAGTTTAATGTTGGCTTCTTTCCTTGTTTAATGTTTATTTAAAAATCTGCATACCTGTTTGTTGGTTGAGTTCTGTTCGTAATTTAATTTTCTTATAAATGTTTGTGAATGGCTGGCTTCTTATCTTAGTTTATTGTTTATATAAAAATGTGCATGCACAGACATTTTCTCAATAGTAGACTTCTTCTTTTTTTTTTTAAAAAAAACTGTCAATAGTACAACTTTTAATCATTTTTTAAAAATAAATATTTATTTCATAGTTTGTGGATTCATAATTACTGAGTATATTGCTTCATTTCGTTTTCAGTATAGAACATGATCAGATTTTCTCTTCAATTTCTCCTGCAGGAAGCAAGTGCTATTCCTTTTGCTGCATTAACTGCATGGCGTGCTCTAAGAAGTACAGCTAGGATCTCTGAGGGGTATGTTTGTATTGAACCTAGAAAATGAACATGAACTGCTATTCAATCTGTAAACTTTATTTCATTTCAAGTTTCAAGAGACAATCTGGGACATTACTTGAGTTAGGAATTTGAACTTGATATGAATTTTCTGAGATAAATTTGAATTCCATATGATATGGACTTCTCACTCCTGAAAATTACTTATGCAGATCGTTCTAAAAATTGATAAAATATTGATTATCTTGAATCAAACTAGAGCATAAACCTGATTTTGACAGTACCATCTATGCAAAGTGCAACTCGTAGGCCAATACTTTATTTACTTATAAATCTTAATTTCTCAACTATCTGAAACATCATTGCTCCACTTTGGTAATTGGTTAATTCAGGGAAATCTTTATCTGTTTTGTTAATAAGCTTAGATATCTTAAAAAAAAAAAAAAAAAAAAAAAAAAAATCCAAAATATTTCCATACTTTTTTAGGTGTTTGGCTTGGATATATTCACTAAAATTGAGTGCAATTAAAATTTTGATCACTCGAAAGCAGTGGTAGTCATGATTAAGATTGAGTTGATTGATAATGAAGGATATTCTAATAGTTAAGATGATGCTCTTGCTTAAGGTTGTTGAAAGGAATTTGCAGTTGTAATAGGTTTGCTGTTTTTTGTCCTTTTGATGTATGTGATTAAAAACATTATTTTGTATGCTACTATTATATAATTATGTTTTATGAAATACGTGCTGCCGGTCGAATTTATTTGTATCAAGTATTGTTGTTGTCCTTTGTCAGTGAACGCTACCAAATGGTTTTCTGGTAAACTGTCATTATTCATTCCCTTCTACCAGCATCTTCAATCTTATTTTTGCAGGCAAAGAGTCTTGATAGTGGGTGGCGGTGGAGCTGTAGGCTCTTCTGCTATTCAGCTTGCAGTGGCTGCTGGTTGCCATGTTACAACCACTTGTGAAAGTCAAAGCATAGAACGTTTGCTGCAAGCTGGAGCTGAGCAGGCTGTTGACTACATAGCCGAGGTGATATAGGATATGTAATTAATCTGCTTGATTTGCACTTTCAGCTGTTACAATCATGAGAAAACCACTATCATGTCCCTATCTTATGTATATAGTTACTAGTTCGCCCCTGTGTTTTCAATGAGTAATACTAAAACCACAAGTAATTATTGAAAAATACAAGGATGGACTTGCAATCACATTAATAATACTGTGATGTAATATTAAGTTTACCTAAAAGGCCAAATATAGTTTCTTGTTTTATTTATTTTGGCTGGGATGCTTTACACATCTGCTTGAAGTTTGAAAGTCAGAGGTGTCCATATTGATGAGCATACATGTTTACTTAGGACGTTGAACTTGCAATCAAGGGGAAGTTTGATGCTGTTCTCGACACCATTGGTGCACCAGAAACAGAAAGAATTGGCATTAACTTTCTGAAGAGAGGTGGACACTATATGACACTTCAGGCAAGAGATGCAAAAACTTTTTTTATTAGAATATTTGTTATTACTCAAAAAAGGATTATATGAAACTACTTTTCCTAAATGCTTCCTTATATATAATCTTTTAGGAAAAGTGCACCTGAGAACTGCTTTCATTGCATCTTCCTATCATTAATCTTGACTCATTGAATTATAGGGCGAGGCAGCATCCTTGGCTGATAAATATGGACTAGCAGTTGGACTTCCTATCGCTACAACTCTATTGCTGAAGAAACAGATACAATATCGATATTCTCATGGAATAGGTACGTGTAAGCTATCTTTTTCTTTTTCTTGATATATTTTATTTGAGATGTCTTTAAATTGGATGTTTTCATTCTGTGATATATTGTTTCCGTCAATTGCTAGTCATCCATTTCGTGTGCCATTTGTATATATCAAATGAGCTTACTATCCCTAATTTAATGGAAACAATGTTTCTGTTTTGTTTTTCATGCCTTGCAAATGCAGAATATTGGTGGACATACATGAGGGCAGATTCAGATGGTTTGGAAGAGATCCGTCGTTTATTAGAAGCTGGGAAGTTGAAGATACCTGTTCAAAAAACATTTCCCTTAACACAAGTGCGAGAGGCTCATGAGGCAAAAGACAAAAAGCTAATTCCAGGTAAAGTAGTCCTAGAATTTGATTAACGAAAATTCAAAATCATCATAGGATAATTTTTGAATGAGTTGAATTTGTTGGCTATAGTTCTTTTTTTTTAACTGTAAAATTTTTTTTCTTCCTCCTACACTTGGAGAGTTGCTCTGGAAAAAATAAAAGTGCTCAAGCATTTTTGTATAGAATTTAAAATTTAACTTTTGCTGGTGATGGAAATTTTCTATATCCAGGGGGCAATTTGTAAATGCTGAGGATGTTCTTTTTTTTTCCTTCAAATAGCTCTCTTTTCTGAGCACTGAATTCTATTGATCTTTAAGGAAGTTGTTAATTAATTATCAAAATTCCCACTAGCCTTAGAATAAAAAGATTAGATTAGAAGGATTTAGATGACGGAGGGTCTTGAAATGCTCGAGTATGCCAAAAACTGAAAAAATCAAATAAAAAAACAAAAAAAAAAATTGTTCTTTCTTGCAGTTTTTGTCTTAAAAGTTGAACCTCTAGCTCCAGTGCATATGAAACAACTGGTTTAACAAACATAAACCCTAACTTTTAATAGCATTTGCTTTCTTTTCAAAGACAGTATAGTATATTGGCAAGAGTAGAACGATACCTCCATTTCTCGTCTGTGTTTTTCTTCTTTTCTAGCTTCTGTGCACCTCATAAATTATGGCTGCTCCTGCAACCTAATTTTTTCGCAAATTTATCGAAATTTGAATCAGAAATTGAAGGCAGAATATGGCCTTTTAAAAGGAGTTTATCCTTATATAAAAATTGCATTATGAAATTAAAGAGTTATTTAAGACAATGCATCATATAGTTGATTGAAATATGAAAATTTAAATGAAATAAGATAGATTGAGGAAAAAGTTAATACAGTGAAAGTAAAAAATTTGCCGAGAATATCAGCAGCAGCTTGAACAGCTTTTCACTCATCAAGAGGTCGGATCAGAACATCAGTGGAATGCCCATATATGCGTCTTTGCATTATTGTTGAAATTCGATGGTTGCCTGCTCATTTTCATTTTCATTTTATAAATACGACAGCAGAAATAATATTTGGATTTGAGTGCAGTTAGTGCATTATTCGAATTTTTTTTTTCCAAAAACAAACCAGCCGATTGATTGTATTGAGTGAATTCCGGAATCAAATACATGCAGTGGATCATGATTATTTGTCGCGACTAACTGTATTGACTAACTGTATTTGATTTCGCAATTTACTGTGCTTAATCTCGATCTCGAAACACTGCACAGATTATGAACATTTTTTGTTTCTGAAACAAGAAATTGAATGGCTAAGTAATACCTACCCTACTCAAAATTACAAAATAAAAAAATTAGGAAGACCTGCGCAATGTTGATGATGAAATCTCGAAACTTGGGACGCAAGCGAGCTCCATGTTTGAGCCTACTAGCTATAGGTATGGAAAGGATTGTAAGAGCTAAAGTTCCTAATTGACGAACTAGTATTCTCATATTCACCTTTTCCTCTCTTCTATCTATTATTCGACTTCAATTTTGTTTGGCTGAGAGCCTGTAGTTCATTGTTTCTTGTAAAAGACGTTAGAAAAATAAAATTTTAGATTTTAAAAATATTTGCTTCTCAAGAAAGAAACACTTTGATGCATGAAAATAACATCATCTGTTATTTAATACCGAGACTATCGAGGATTTTTATTTATTTTCTTTCTTTTTATTTAAAAATATTTCTTATTTGCTAATTATTAACCTTAAACAAAGATTTTTTTTTATTGGATAATTATTTACAGGTCTCTAAAGTTTTACGTAATATGCTCTAGGATTTTTCGATTTTGAAAATTGTATAAATAGGTACATAAGATTTTGAAAATTGTACAAATACGTCATTCCATTTACAATGACGGTTAACTGACTGTTATCTTTACATAAAATGACAATATTACCCTTTGAATCTCTTTCTATTTCAAATCCTTAAATTTTACATTAATATACTATCAGGTTCTTTTTAATTTTTTATGTCTATATTTAATTTGAAATTTTATTAATAATAATAATATTAATAATTTTAAATTTTAAATTTTCTTATCTTCTATCGTGTTGTTGCATCTATTCTAGCCCATTCACTGCTAGCCAAAGGCTACCAGAGTGACGGTCCTCGACCAATGCTTGCTTACTTCCGACAAAGAACACCTTTCATAGAAAGTTGGTTGCAGCGTTCTCTAGAAACGAGAGAGATCGATTCTAAAAATCAAATAGAGGAATTGATCATCTTCTTATCTCACCTTTCATCTTTTTCGGTTGCAATGAAAGGTTGATTGTGCAATTCGTCTCACTCCACAAGCTAACCTTCATAGTGGCTGGGAGATCGACAATTGCGAGCACTATTTGAGAAATCGAAATAAAGTGAGAAAATGTTCTTCGCAACTTCCAGACGAATCAATTCTTTGGTGTTAGAATCGGAGGGCTAGTAAAGGCACAAGAGTTGCACGACCACCAACATCCTTGTTTGATGGCAGCGTGGGTTGTTTCTAGTCTAGCGGTTGTTCTTAGGATGCTATGGCTAGGGTTCTGAAGGTGGAAGAAGATGTAGTTATCAGACTTTTACAAAATAATCCTTGTAGTTTTATTAGTATACCCAGAAAATATTGAAAACTAATCTTTATATTGCAATTTTAACCAAGTAAAATAATGGGTTTTGAAGGTGGAAGAAGGTGTAGTTATCAGACTTTTACAAAATAGTCTCTGTAGTTTTATTAGTATATCCAGAAAATATCGAAAATTAATCTTTATATTGCAATTTTAATCAAATAAAATTTAAATAATAATAATAATAATAATAATAATAATAATAATAATAATAATAATATTATTATTATTATTATTATTATTATTATTATTATTATTATTATTATTATTATTATTATTATTATTATTATTATTATTATTATTATTATTATTCCATATTAAATGAATATTAATAATAAAAATTTTATATTAAATTCATTTAATATGACTTATAAATTTATTAAATATTAATTTAATAATATTAAATTAATTTTTTAAAAATATTATTAATTTTAACTATTATTAATAATAATAAATAAAATTATTCATACAATCCTAATATTGCTACACATATATATCCCTAATTATAAAAAAAAAAATATTGAACAAATTTAATTTTTCATAATTTTGCTATCTCAAATATAAATAAGTATGCTACATCACAAAATTTAACTAACAGTACTATTCTAATGACTAATATTTCACATTATAGATATTTTAAATCACAAATTAACAAATTAAACAAAAAGAGACACGGCAAATGGTACTTACATCTACCTCGAATGTGGAATATCACTGAAATACGACTGCAATCGCCGGAATTCTCTCAATTGCCGGATTTTTTGTTGCAAGTTTTGAGTTGGTGTAGGAAGAAACAATATTTTGCTCTCAAATTGCGAAATCGCTCTTTTGCAATTTGAACTTGCAAAACATCAAGAGAGATTCACGTGTCCATCTTTTATTGGACAGAAATTTTCACATTTTTAACTTACGAAACTCTAGAACGTGACATGTGGCGCACAATGGTTATCTTCGGTTAAAATATCTGAGTATAATTTCGCATTTTTAGATTGCGAAACATACATGGCAATAATTGTGCCACCTATCTCTGAGTCGTTGGCTAAAAAAGTTAACAACGCTGTTAACTTTAATTAATCATGTGCTAATTTCTTATTAAGTCTAGTTTCGCGTCATTATTCGCGTATTTGACTTGCAGAATTATATATTTCACAAGTTTAAATTGCATAAGGTGTATTTGGTGTCCACAGTTTTAATTTAGGTAATTTTTTTGATAATTAAACCTCCATAGCAAAGAATAAACATATACTAATAAATGTAAACCCTTTAGTTTGACAATATAAATAAATAAGGGGTAATTACTTTTGGGTCCCTGAAATTTGGCCGAAAAAACTCGTAGGTCCATCTATTTTGGAAATTATATCATCGGGTCCCTAACTTTTGAAATATTATACTCTCAGGTCCTTCCATCCAATTCTGCCGTTAGTCAACGAAAAAGTCAACGTTTTTTTTCAAAATGACCAAATTACCCTTTGATTTATTTGAATCGAACCATAATTTATTTGAATCAAACCTGTGGATCCCACTCACTATAAAAATAAAAAAGATGATTTTGGTAAGGTTCGAACCCATGACCTATGGGTTTTAAACCAGCATGTTAACCAATTGCACTAAACCACTTTAGTGTTTTTTTTTGACGTGATAATATTTTATTGTCAAAGCATAACCATTCACATTTTATCACTATAGCAATTATTTATTACTTCAAATTAAGATTTTATTAAATAATTACATATCTATATTTTAATCATCCTACACAAGTCTGAAAATTAGAAGGGA
>CANUEY010378716.1:0-12301 GCA_948099555.1 Croton setiger
AAAAAAAGCTTAACTATGAATTTTCAAGCACAACAGTTTATTAGAAAACATAAAAATAAACGAATTAATGCATCTGAGTCCAAATGCTTTCGAGAGCTGCACTAAAATTTTCCAATTCCTCTATTTTCTGCTCCAGGCGTCGAAATATAATACCAGAAGCAGGCGTTGGATTTTGTTGCCAAAATTCAAGAACTGCTTCCCCATTCTCACCATATAAACGTTTAACACATCTCTGGAAGTGGGTTCTTGACATTCCTTCAGTTTCTGTTGTTCTTTTAGTACCTTCTTTTGCAAATTTAGCAGCAGATTTTAGCCAGTTCATTAACATATCCACTTCATGCCTTACATCTTGGATTTCTTCACTTTCATGATCTATTCTTCTCCTTTTAGATGATGCTGAAGCCACTGATACCCAATCATCATTTATAAATCTTTCTGCTTCTTTATTTCTTTTTGTTGCTCGACAATTATAATCTTTAGGAGCTCTTTTATAACTTGGACTAATCCAGTTTTCTTCTCCCTTGTTCTTATCCGAAACCCAAAAGCAATTCTCGCAGCTTCTCATGAAAGCTCTGAACTCTTCAATTAGTTTAGGGTTTGAAGCTTCAAATATATTAGCCACTTCAATTTCAAATTTACCTTTCTGAATCTTTCCGCTAGTGTAACTACAGAAAATATCCAACAATTTTCTGTAATCTTCGGTGTTTCTGACTTTCCTTAAAAATTGAATTCCTTCTTCTTGAAGAGAAAGCTCGATTGGCAGAGAATCCATCTTCTTCTTCTCCATCTTCTTCTCCATCTCTAATCTCCATCTTTAATTTTTTACTACCTTATATATAGAAAAAATTTGTACCGATTTCGAATTTGTTTTGGAAAAGGAAGCAGAATCATTATCATATAGGGAAAGGAAAATGGAAACATAAATTAATTAATGTAATTTAATTGTGCATTTTAATTTCATATAGTAGTCTTATAATTACACATTAAACTGTTATTTCGTACCCAAATTACCGCTTAGAAAACGAGTAATACTACGTTATTTTCACGTAATAAGCAATCCTACTCTCGTATAGCGATTGGTAGACACGATTCATGAAAATCGCTAGAGGAATAAAAGGCGCGTGAGTTTACCAAAGCTGGACTAAAATAAAAAGTGCTTGTAGCGGTGACTTCAACAAACGGCGTCGTATCTATATCGGGAATGGAGCCAAAAAAAGGAGTTTTGAATGACAAAACAAGGTTGAGATCGATCTTTCTAGTTTGGAAGTGCATTTTGTCCAGTTTTATGAAACTTCATAGCAGCGCAGTCCGAGGATGAATCACTACCGAGTACAATCAACTTCAACTCAGTGAGTCATGCAACTGAATTTCTTATTTACTAATTTGCTATATATGGGACTTGTTTAGTTATTTATTTCCTTTGGTTGCTTAGAAAATGAACATGGCTTTTGTTTTTGGTTCAATTTATTTTTCTTTCCGGGGTTTTCTGATTTTTGCTTGTAAGTAAGCTCTGTAGGTGCATTGGTTTCAGTTTCTCAGTGTTTTGTTCATTTGATTTTATGCATTTTAATTGAATGATCAAACAATGGATATTGTTCATATCTTATCTTTAAGATGAAAAATTAATTAAAATATGTTAGGTTTGAAATAATTTCTCCTTTTCTGCAGCTTTCTCCGAGTAGAATTCGAAATTGATTTATTTGCTTAATCAACTGGGTTCTTGAAGAATTGTTTTCTGAGAAGATGCCTTGTCATGAGATAAAATCTTGGACTTTTAGTGCGCTAGTGGGTGCATTTCTTGATCTTTCCATTGCCACTCTTCTACTTTGTGCATCAACTCTTGCTTACCTCACATCAAAGTTTTTGGGTTTATTTGGATTGTCTCTGCCATGCCCTTGTAATGGACCATTTGGTGCCCCCTATGGTGACAATTGCTGGCAAACTGCACTAGTACACTGCCCATCACAGAAGATATCGTCTGTTCAATTTTCTGTTAAGAACAAGTTCCCTTTTGATTTAATTTGGGACAAACCCCTGAATCCGGAATTGAGCGCTATCCTCAGCAATGACAAATTTTGCAAAGATAGATGTTTTCAACTAGATGACGAAACATCTTGTAGCTCATTTCAAGATAGAAGGAGTGAGCCGGGTTCAGGGATTGGGAGTGGTGCATTGCATGGAAAGGATGTTAAAGAAGACAGGTTTGATATGAAAGGGAAGGGGGTTTCAAGTCAGAAGGCAAGACATGCTCTTAGACGACGTAGGAAAGGTTTGACTGATAATGGGAGGTCTTCTTCCGTTTCAACATATGATCCTTCGCAGTTGGATTCACAAGCTATTTTTAAATCTCCTGCCAGTGTCAGTAAAATGGTGAATGAGAGTACTGAAGGGAGCACTGTACCTGACGGCAGTTCTCAGCTTCGTGAGTGTGCATACCTGCTTGAAATTTATATTTTCAGTTCATGTTGAACCTAATTCTAATTGAGCTCGAATTTGGTTCTCGAAATTTCAGTTTTGGCTTAAAGCTTGAACCCACTTTCAGAAGATAGTTTGTGTTTTATGTCCTGAGATTTATACACGCATTTGAGAGAGGAGGATTTTGCAATCTAATCATTTTGTGTTTTTTGATTTTAACTGATAGTTCCCCTACACTATAAAACTTGCAATCCTTCCAATTATAGTCAAAATGCTTGCTTGTTTCTAACATTGGAGGTAAATTGTTAAATGAGTGAAATTTTTTAATTATGTTGAAATATCCTACTGCTTTTTCATATTCCTAATATTCCCTGGACTTCAGGTGTTAAGATTGAAGTCTACACGTTTTGATTTCAAAATGCTCTACCTGACACAGACCCTGCATAGGATCAAAATGTCGATTATAAATTGCATTATTTTCTAAATTATTTCTGTGTATTCTTTTGCTCCTTTTAATGTGGAAAGTTATTTGATTCCAGATGCAAGGGTCTCTTCTACGGACATGGGTCTGCTTGGAGGAGAGTCCCCTGATTGTGAATCAAATGGACCTATAAACAAAAATACAGTAACACAAAACGATGCTTCATATGCTGATGACCTGAAATTCAATGTACAAGGGAAGCTCTCCTTTGACTGCAATGATGACGATATGATTCGAGTCTTGGAACAGGCACTAGAAAAGGAGCATGCTACTTCCACTGCTTTGTACCTTGAACTTGAGAAGGAGAGGAGTGCTGCTGCTACTGCTGCTGATGAGGCCTTGGCAATGATATTGCGTTTACAAGAAGAGAAGGCATCAATAGAAATGGAAGCTAGACAATATCAGCGGATGATAGAAGAAAAATCTGCTTATGATTTTGAGGAATTGACTATTCTTAAAGAGATTCTTATAAGAAGGGAAAGGGAAAAGCATTTCTTGGAGAAGGAAGTTGAAACTTATAGGCAAATGATTTTTGGTAGTGAGCAGTTGGATTCTGATCCACTAGGCGTAGGATCCTCTTGTGGGAAAAGGGAATCTTCATTGCCCTATTCTGCTGACAATCCGGAGCTGATGTTGCGCGAGATCGGTGAATCCATTTGTGGAAAAGATAAGTTGGAAAATGCAAACAAAAATTATGAAGATAGATTTATTGAATTACAAGATCATACTCTAACCCTAGGGGAGAAGTTATCCATCCCAGACTTTGATGAAGTTGACTCTTCCAAACTACAATTGAGTGGTAGGAAGATTGATGAGGAATTTAAAGAGATGGAGGCACTACCATTGGAAAAGAGCCCCAAGTCTCAGGTGGGAGAGATGCGGAGACTAGAAAAGTGTTCGCAATCTAACTTGTCAACTGCTGAAAGATATAATTTGCAGGATGACAAAACAATTGCTCCCTTGGGGGAAGTACAGGAGCAAATTGTTGTCACCAGTGCAAGCCATGAGTCAGCATCAAAGACAATCCAGGCCTGCAATGAAACAAAAGACATTTTTCCATGTACTAGTGATGATTCAAAGAAGCTAGATAAAGATTCATGTCATACAATGTTCAATACAGATACTGTTGTTCCTGATGATCTAGAGATTGAAAAGAAATATAGTTTATCTGCTGAAATCAGAGGAAATGGAAGTGGAACCCAATCATGTAATAGTCCAAGAATAAGCAGGTCTCGAACTGAGCAGGACTTCAGCAGAAGCTGCTCAGACATAACCAGTGGATTTCCAGCTGTGACTAGCTCACTAACAAAACCTATTTCTGATTTTCGAAGAAATTCTATGTCTGCCGTTGACTATGAGAGGTTTAAAATTGACAATGAAGTTGGGCGGCTGAGGGAAAGGTTAAGGATTGTACAAGAGGGCAGAGGGAAGCTCAATGTTGCTTTGGAGAGCAAGGAAAAAGAAAGAAATCAGTTGCAGCTTTTGGAGAATATTGTGAACCAGCTTCAAGAGATTCGGCAACTAACAGAACCTGGTAAGGCTGTTCGTCAAGTCTCAATGCCGCCTCCCTCCTGCAAGGTATGGTGTTAAATGATTCATTTTGTATAGCTTACAAGAATAATTGTTGTCTTCTGTGGACTGGTGTGTGTTTGGATGTATATAGATTTGCTCAAACTTACATCTCCAGACATAACAATGTAGTTATTTCATTTTCAATTTGACATTATCTTTTTGCAATTTTTCGATGTTGTACTAATCAAGAAGTTCCACATTTTCAGGATTTGTCAAAGAAAAGACGCTGGAGAAGTGTTTCCCTAGAAGTGGGTAAAAATACTTAAATATGTTGTCCATCACTGAGGTGCTGCTTTTATGGAGCTAATTATGGTAGTTTGCAATGAGAATGAAATTCTTGTTAAAAGAACTTGCTTCTAGTTGCTCTGGATATTATGTTGGTGCATAATCTTCAAAATAGCTGAATCAGTTAAGGTGATAGCAGTACTTAAATTGAGAAAGAAATTTCTTTTAAAGAGATTTTCTTCTATGTTCAGCTTTTCTTGCTTATTTTGCTTCCAAATTTCTAGGCTTGTTTGATTGAACTTACCACGTTCTTGCAACGGGGACCAAAAATTAAGTACCAAACCGAATTTACTATAAGCACCACACCCTATATTTTTATGGGGACCAAAATTAAAATTGTTCAAACACAAAAACTGACTTCCATTTCAGGAAAAAAAAAAGGGATAAATGAGTATATCAAATTGAAATTCTAGATGCGATGATTCTTAATATGCACTTATTTTTAACGTCCGACCATCGGAAAATGTTGAAAAGTATAGTTAAAAAATCGGGTTTAAATATGCAAAACACAAATGTAACTTTTACTTGTACAAGATGCTTTTGTGACCAATTAAGGAGTGGTTGGATGATGTTAGATTCATCTCGACGTCAGATTTCCAATGGTTTGACGTGTCAGAGCTTAGAAGTGATGGTGGCAACTGATCAAAATTTCTAGTTTTAGAGAGAATTCTGATAAAAACTTTAATTGGCCGCCGCCGCCACCACCACTTCCGAAGTTCGTCATCGATACGCGCCAAACCGTTAGAAAACTGGTCAAGATCAATCCAACCAAACCAACTGCATCTTATTCAGTCACTGAAGCAGCTTAAAAAAATATCACCAAACTTCGTGGATTACAATTATTGGCAAAAGCTAAGGGAATGTTAGCTAAAATGGATATTTGCATTAGCAAAATGTGGTAGGATAGGGAAATGAAAGATCTGGGTTTAATAATGCCTAATGGTATGTAACCTAATGGTAGAAGATGGAGCCTTTGTGGAGCTGAATGGAAAATTGTTCATGTGGATGACCCCAACTGTTTAGGAAGAAGATTGGTCAGCCATCATAACTGATGAAATCAAGAATTTTTATGCTGCCAAATTATTAAAATTCCTAAGCTAAAATCTAAGTTCTTGGAAGAAGGAAACATGGATGTGGTTTTCAGTGATGTACATCAGAATCTAAATTGCACATTATATCGCAGCCCACGCTTATTGGTGGACTTAGTACTTTTTTTCATTATTTAGGTTCTGAATGGTGGATATGATTGCAAGACCTTGTTGAAGATGGTGCTCTCGTGCGTATGAATGGAGAATTAATGTGTTGGTGAACCCAAGATCGAGTATCTGCCCTTGATTTCAGACAAGACTAGTCATCATATCTCCCAATGGCGGTTCATTTTTGCTCGATTTAGTTGCCATCAAATTTTGGCATTAAAATGTTCGATTCTAGTGGTAATATTAGTCATTCAAGGAGGCTCTAAATGAGTGTCATTGTGGTTAACTTTATACTGGTTTTACAGCCTAGGATTACGTATACACACTCTTGTAAGCTGAGAATGGATAGTGACCTATAGGTTCCAAGGCCATTACACATAGCTATTCTCTTTTTTCTTTCCTTACCTTTTGAATGGTAGATGAGGCTGATGTTTGTGTGTATGCCTTAGTTCTGTCTGATCCTGAACCAGACACTGCTGAAATTTGTTGCATTTACTGTGTGGTTGGTTTGCATATGTTAAATGCTATCCATATATTACAGTTGGACATTTTGTCATTCACCTGCTGCAGTCTGCCTGTTCAAGTTTTAGTTATTTCAAAACATGTTTTCCTCTTCACTGCTTTTCATCATTGCTGCAACAAGTCTCTGTTATCTTATTTTTCTGATTAATTCAGTATCTGAAACAAATTCAGAATATATATATGTTCAAATTCTACAATTTTGTCTCTTTATTTTTCGAAATATACAATATTATCCCTGTCTTTTTCCGTCGTTGGACAATATTGTCCTTCTGTTAGATTTTTGCCCATTTTCGGCATATTATATTTGTACATTACGAACTTTAGGGTTTGTATCATTTTGTGGATTTTGATTATAGAAGCAAGTCGTGATGAAAGATGCCAAGATTTGAATTAGCCTAGAGATTGAAAACAAATTTAGTAAGAGGAAATGGAATCGTCCAACTGTGACTGACTAGCTCACTAAGAAGAAATTCAGTTGACTATATATCAGTATTTACATATTTCAGTTACTGCACCACTAGAGTGTGAGAAAGTCACTCCAAAGTCCAAACAACACAATGCGTTAATCACTCATAAAAGAAATAAATATACAAAAGGAAGACTTCAAAAAACAAAGTAAGTTTTACCTTCAAGTTTGGTTCAAAGAAACCTTGTGCTTGTAGCTTCTTTGGGGTACTTGCTTGAGAATAGCACTTGCAAGATCAAAATAGAGAGGTAGTTGTGCAAGTGCGAAAAATGTCAATGGCAAGCATGTAGCAGCATACAATGGATAAGCTGCATATCTCAAGTTTTCCTTCAGGACAAAGAAATGCCCTGCGCAGAATGACAGCAATACAGCAGTGATGGACGTAAAGAGTGATGTTAATCCGAGAAATAGCTTCCGGGGTAAATCCATTGCGAAATCATTTTCTTGGTAGCGAGAAGTAAGAATTGTCAGAAAAAAGATGAGTGCTGTCACTGAAAAGCATAAAGCTACAAGGGATGCAATGGCAAAGATGTCGAACGCAGGATGATCCTGGAGCATTGGTTCACCGGTTTCTTGATTGAGACCGCCTGGTACAGTTGCTGAAGTTGCGAAAGCAACTGTTGCGATGAGTGCTGCGACAACTGAGCAAGACTCAGATGTTTTGGTAAGCCATTCACTGCCTCTAGCCACAAGGTCTTTATGTGTGTCTGTGAAGATTTCTTTTGGTGTCTGGCCTTTGCTGTTGTGTTTAACAAAAAAATGGGGTGGCATTGACTTCTTGACAAACTGCATGATAGAATAGCTTGAATATTATATTTCTTGGCTGAAAATTAACAATATCAGTTGCATAAGAAAAGTGCAGAACAAATGATCCCTGTAGTTACCTTATACCACTTGATCTCCCATTGCATCTGCAATGCTGCACCAGGAATCAACCAAGGCCTATAATCTCCATATTTTGCAGCAAGATGCAATGCACTATTTCCCTCATCATCGAGTTGATGAAATACACTTTCTTTTATCTTTGCCCTCCTCAGCAACAACTTGTAGACATCAGTTTGTCTGTGTTGGACAGCTAGAAGTACAACATTCTTTTGATGAGAGTCAAGGTCTTGAATAGCTACAGGAGATGTGTCCAATACTTTTTCCACTATTTCCAACACTCCCATCTTTGCTGCTATTAGTATTGGTGTCTCTTTTTTCTCAAATTTTTTATTCTTCTTTTTCTGATTATATGTTAGCAGCACAAGATTTTTTTTGGGTGTGTTCAACTCTTGGATTGCTGCTGGATATGCTTCAAGGAACTTGTCTACCATTTCAGTCACTCCAAGCTTTGCAGCCACTAGCACAGGTTTGTCATACTTTTCTGTTGCGCGAATGAAACATTATTCGAATGCATACTTCAAAATTTTGCAGAAACCAAAGTGCAAATAAATCTCCTAAGATGAAATGAATTAGCATTTTACCTTTTCCATGCTCAGCTCTCCATTTTTGATGCATTTCTTGGTCAGCAGTTGAAGAACTTAACCCAACATGATCTGTATCTCTACCGTCATATTTCCTGTCAAACTCCAATAAAGGTGGGCCTGTTGAAACTTCAAATGGAGTTCCACCTCTGTTAGGCCAAGAGTGTTTAGGGTCGTGGCCGTTATATTTGTACGCATACATATAAGCTCTTTCCACCAGTTCATTCATTATTTGCATAGCCCATACATGTCTCTCTTTCTTTACTTTGATGCGCTTGATCCCTGAAATGCCTAAACATAAAACAATTTATGATAAATGATCTTTTTCCTCAAAGCCAGCCTGAAAGGGAAAAGGTTGTGGGAGAAAAATACTTACCAAATCCAAGAATAATTAGTAAGAAATTAGCTACTATCTGGAAGAATTGGTAACAGGTTGCACAATTTGGAGGATAAATGTGATTTTCTCTGCTCACTTTCTTCGGCCGGTTCATATCTACAGAAAGGCATATAGCATCATGACTTAAGTCTTAGGATTCAAGTCATTCCCAATAAGCAAACCACAAACTAACCTAAATATCATTACTTACCATGATTGAAGCTACTTGTTTGCTGTGCATTCTCTTCATCTTTCAAGTTATCATTCTCATTTCTAGCCTTTCCTCTCCTGAAAAGTTTTCTTACCTCATAACTTATGCTAGGTTCCTTTGTTCTGGCTGCCAGAAAATGAAAAAGGTAGTCCATTAAAGTTTTCTATATTTATTTTCTCAATCTATTTAAGTATATGAATGTGTTGTATTAACTCACTTATTACTTGAAAACACTTCTTGAGTAGGCGGAAGAAATTTACTCCGGTTACATAATTTGGTGGATATTTGGGATCTTTTTTGACCCCCCAATTATCCACACATGCTGCAGGATCATGTTTTTCCTCCTGAAGCTCATAAACTGGTATACCTGTAGTAAAAAGAACGAGTGACAATTGGGTATTATGCGAAAATGGACAAGACTGCATTTGTTTTGCTGTCTGAGGAAATTCTTACAGCGGTATATTAGACTAGTGAGTGGGTTAAAACGGGTGCCACTTTCAAATGCTTTAGGCTTATTGGCCAAAATATGCAGAGGAGACAGGCCAAACTCATTGACAGAGTTGACCAGATTTGGATAATGGCAAATTATCTGAAATGCCAAACCTGTCGACGAAAAAGAAGTGAAACTATTGGAATAGAAGAAACATAAAACAAAGGGAACACAACACAACACTTACTGAAATATTCTCCAGAAATAGCAGAATGAAGTATACTGTCTCCATTATTTATTCTGCATAAAGAGTAGTCAATTTCTCTGAATGCTCCTTTATACATAAAATGCAGACAAAGAAAAGCATTTTTCTTTCCATGGAGAGCAGCAAGGAAAAGAGGGGTTTCACTCTCGAAATTTCGCGCTCGAATCAGAGTCCCATCTTTTGCAGCCAAGAAATGGCACATTTTAACATTTCCAATGGCTGCAGCTAAATGAAGAGGAGTGTTTCCTTTCTCATTTTGAATGTGCAGAATCTTTGATGCATTTTGGCCTGTAATTTCAACCAGTTTCAACACAATCTCAGTTTGGCCTTCGGATACTGCTATGTGAAGTGCAGTATCTTCTGAGCTAGTTATTCTTGTCTCTTGAATCCTCTGGTCCTTCTCATACGCTTCTAAAACTTTATCCCATCTCCCCTTCATAGCACATTCATAGATGCCATTTGCTTCCACTTCCATAACTGTGTTTCCTCCCTCTCCAAACGCTTATGTATATATATTTACCATATCCGGACACTATTACTAGTCCAAAGCAAAATTTCAGTAAACAAATTAGTGAATCTGCTTGAAGTATATTACAAGCATACTAATCTCTTTGCATATATTTCATTATTACAGATAAAAGTAATGTATTTTTATCCTCCTTTTCTTATTCATCAAGTGATCCAAATCCAATGCTTCCTTGTTGTTTCAGTTTTTCTTTCTAATCTTTTCTCCTCTTATATTAAAAAAGAAAAAAATTAAATATCTCCTCTTAATCTTTGTGTAGGTAATACAATACTATTACTTAATTTTGATGAAAAGTTTGGTCCAGTGACATAATTGTGCAATATTTGTTAAAATGATAATGAATTGCTTAAAAATGTTTCTTCCTCCTTAATTATTCTTAAAATTAGATGTGCGTTTCTTTACTATTATTTTTTATAAAAAATGTATGGACTTTCATAGTCAATAACTACAATATTTCTTAATTCTTTTTATCAATATATTAAAAATTAATTCATAGGTTCGAATCATGAAGAAAACGTTATTGGGAAGGGTAGCCCTAATAAACACTACTTTATGTTAGTGTTTTATTCTTTGATTAGGTTTGTTTAATTTTTTATTGTGGAGTATAACGATTAGATGGTGAGTTCACTACTTTTTGTGAATATTTTATTATATAATTGTATTTATTTAATTTTTTATTGTGAGATATAATAATTAGATGTTAAAGAGATGTATTCTGAAATTAGAGTGGAGAAAATATATTTTACTTAAATGAGATGGATGGAGTATTATAATAACTAAGAATAGATACAAAACTTGCAACTTATACATTTATTTTATTACTAAAGATAAAATTAATGTATTTTTATCATCCTTTTCTTATTCATCAAGCGATCCAAATCCAATGGTTCCTTGTTGTTTCAGTTTTTCTTTCTAATCTTTTCTCCTTTTATATTCAAAAAAAAAAAAAAAAATTCTCCTCTTAATCACTGTGTTAGTAATGAGAATGTGTAGATATAATACTATTACTTAATTTTGATAAAAATGGCTGGTCAAGTGACATAAAATTATGCAATGTTTGTTAAATGATAAAAATTAAATTTTAAAAATGATAATGAATTGCTTAAAAATGTTTCTTTCTCCTTAATTATTCTTAAAATCAATTCACTTATCAGATTAAATTTATCAGTTCATCAGTTCTACCATTGTTGAAGCTTTGAGACTTCTCCAACAAGGCTGGGCACGTGACCATGCTGGCCCGCACTTGGCTATGGGGCAGAACCACCAAGGAGATCGGCCAAGGAGATCCTTCATATATACCCCTGGCTCAGCCTTGTCAGAATTTACGGAGAAAGGTTGGAAGGGCTAGTATTGGTGGCTGGAAATCGAAAGAGGGAGAAGAAAACGAAGAAGGGAAAGAAAGAAAGGAGGAGGTTCGGATGGTGGGCTAGAATTTAACGAAATTTGATATTATGTATATTCTTGGCCAAATGTCCAATTAGGCTCCTTAACTAGTCAAAATTGTCAATCTACGTAGAAATGAACTTATTCACTAAAATGATCACTATTAGGTTAAATTGATATATAAACGTGCCTTCTGCATAGAGGAAGAAAGGAAATAAAAGAACTGTTACGTTACTGATCAATTGGTTAAGTACGATTTTAATTCTTTTTATAGCTTTTTCAGTTTTATAAAAAAAAAAAAAAAACTTTTCTACTATATATCTCAAAACAACATAATAAATTAATGTCTTAACCTTCGACCGACAAAACGACCATAATCATAGCCAAACTTATGTTAAACTTAAAATTCCCAGAAACCAACATTCATTAATAAAAATAAATGGTATTCTTAACATGGCAACTAGATGCAAAATTATATGATTATATACATCCAATGCAACAATCGTGTGTGAACAAGATAGAGCTAAGGTGAACATTCATTCAATTAAAAAGACATGAAACAAAAAAACTAGTTAGGAAGTTACCTTTGCCCCAAGTTCTTGAGAATTGGATAGAGTCCAAGCTTAAGCATAGATCCTCCTACAATCAAGCATTCTTAAACTTTTCCAAATAAATTTCAACCATAGACACTCAAAAACCATTCTGCC
>CANUEY010378945.1:0-10023 GCA_948099555.1 Croton setiger
AAAGTTTAACTTTTCCGAAAAATTAAAAAGAGTTTACAGAAAATTTAGTGTTTATTTGGAGAAATTAACAAAAATTAGAAAACTCATACTTTTTATTTGGAGAAATTAACAAAAATTAGAAAACTCATATTTCTTATTTTTATAGTGAGTAAGGCCCACAGGTTTGAGCCTTGCTATAGGTTGTTTTTTATTTTTATAGTGAGTGAGACTCACAAGTTTGATTTAATAATTAGAATGGTCTGATTTAAATAAACCATGGTTCGATTCAATTAAACCAAAGGGTAATTTTGTCATTTTGAAAAAAACGTTGACTTTTCCGTTGACTAACGGCCAAAGTGGACGGAAGGACCTGAGAGTCTATTTTTTCAAAAATTAGGGACCCGTTGATATAATTTCTAAAATAGAGGGATCTACGAGTATGTTGGGCCAAATCTCAGAGACCCAAAAGTAATTACCCATGTTTTTATCTATTTGAAAATTGTTTATATATGTTTATATTTGTTTCAAAATTGTTTTTATCTGATTAAAACTTAAACAGAAACAAAATATATTTACATTCAAAGAAATGTGTAAAAGAGTACAAGAAAGAGTTTGAAATATTGAAGCATACATACACAAATCCATAAAATATATATATAATATATATCAACAACACAAAAAATAATATAGCTAGGTTCTACAATGAGAAGCTTGATTGAAAATCTTTTTTAGTTTTAACTAATGTTCAAAGAAATGAAATATAATGGGAGGGGCTATGGTGCAGTGATAGTGATAAATTGGAAGTGGCTAAGACCCTTCAAAAATAGGCTAGCTCGGTCCCTGCTTCTATATAAACTATTAATCCCCATGTTCTTCAATCTACCCATCTACAACTAGCTACTAACTCTGTTATGTTGTTCAAACAACATAAATAAATAAACAAATAAATGTAATGCTTATGAAAAATGAAATTTATGGATCGTCTGTATTATTATGGGAAAAAGATGTACACAATATAATATTTTCTTTGTATTGCTTATAAATTCTGTAGACAGAAACTAACCCTGATTTCATATATTATTCTTCTTCCTTGAAACAACTGTTTTAAGTATGTATATAATATACTACTGTTAACCATACTTTAAACACCACTGTTTTGAAAATGATATTTCAATTTTTGTGTTCTCCGAATAATTTTTTTTATCTTCGAACTCATTTTGCTCTTGCATTATATATACTTAATCTATATTTGATATTTTGATTTACTTTTACTAATACCATTAATTAACGAATTATTATTAATTAAAATCTGAGAGACAAAGAACTTCTATTTAAATATTTCTTTATTTACCAGCTTCATTAGAGAGCAGAAATAAGAATAGGAATGGGAAATTCCATGGAAGAAGCAAACATTTAACACATACATTAACTTATGCGATTATTGATTACAGACTAGAAAGTTAATTGATGATGACCATTTAAAATAAGAATGTGATGGATGCATCAAAAACATGTTAATTTCAGTTCAAAAATAAATAATAATAATAATAATAGTGAGCAGAAAGCCAACTAACCTAACTAATTAATTCTAATTGTGGAATTTCATTTAGAAAGTGAGAAAATAAAAAGTAACATCAAAAGCAGTTAAAAGCTATACATGGAGCAAGTAACAACCGACAACTAACAAGATGGTATAGCACCTGCTCTTCTACACATCTTGATTAACATGTGTTAACAATAGGAGGTTCAAAATTTATATCCCACTCTCCAATTCATACTTCATTTTTTGGATAAATAAAATCCATAACTGGTCGCAATTAAAATCTAACTTCAATTTCACTCTAAAATTATGCATTACCAGCTGCTGCTGCTGCTGCTTCTCTGACCATAATCCCAATTTATTTTTCTAAGTAAAATAATTAATTACCAAACTTTTAGTTTATTAATTCACAGTATAAAAGCTTCAGCTTGTTCATCATTTTCTGTATCCAATTGTTTTAGAACAGCTTGATACCTTGTGATATACTTCTTTTAGAAAAAAGTAAAATTTTTCTGAGATGGGTTTTATTAGTTTTCCTGCTACTTCTCTTTTGATGACAATGGTGGTCGTACTGTGCTGCTTATGTATTTTCCCTGAGCTGATAGTTGCAAAGCATGCTGGCATTACTAGGCACTACAAATTCAATGTAAGAAAATATAGAATTCTTCATTTTTAATTCCGACTAATTCAGGTCGTTTTTCATAGAATATTTTAATTTCTTTTGATAGATTGTGATGCAAAATGTGACGAGATTGTGTGAAACAAAAAGCATTGTGACTGTAAATGGCAAGTTTCCTGGTCCTCGGATCATAGCGAGAGAAGGAGATAGGCTTTTAATTAAGGTGGTTAATCGCGTTCAATATAATGTCACTTTGCATTGGTATGTAATCTTAATCTTAATTAATTTTTCTTCATTTCAATTTAATTACTTTGTATTGAGAAATTGATATATCAATATTTGGTAAATTTGATTTTAGGCATGGAATAAGACAACTGAGAAGTGGATGGGCAGATGGACCTGCCTATATCACACAATGTCCCATTCAAATAGGGCAGACCTATTTGTACAATTTCACAGTCTCCGGCCAAAGAGGAACATTATTTTGGCATGCTCACATTTCTTGGTTAAGAGTTAGTCTTTATGGCCCTATTGTCATTCTCCCCAGAAAACATGCTTCTTACCCATTTCCACAGCCCCACAAGGAACTTCCCATCGTTTTCGGTAATTTCGGTTAAATAACTTGCTATGTTTAAACAATATATTTCAATAATTCCATGCACTTAAATGTGAAAAATTGCAGGAGAGTGGTGGAAAGCTGACACAGAGACAATAATCAATCAAGCAATGCAAACAGGAGGAGCACCTAATATTTCTGACGCATTTACCATAAATGGTCTACCTGGACCTTTATATAACTGTTCTGCTAAAGGTATTTTAACTGCTAATTACTAATACTACCTTTCTAGATTAATTGAGTTTTAATTATTGGTTACATTGTTTACAGATACATTCAAATTGAAGGTGAAGCCAGGAAAAACATATCTCCTTCGCCTCATCAACGCGGCGCTCAACGATGAGCTTTTCTTCAGCATAGCAAATCATACTCTTACTGTGGTTGAAACTGATGCAGTTTATGTCAAACCTTTTGATACAAATGTTGTGCTCATCACTCCAGGACAAACCACAAATGTTTTACTCAAAACTAAACCCAAAGCACCTAATGCCAAATTTTTAATGGCAGCTAGGCCTTATGCTACCGGTCCAGCTGCTTTTGATAATACAACCACTGCTGCAATCCTCGAATATGACTCAAACACCAACAACAAGAAACTCATCCTTCTTAAACCTTCACTTCCTGTCTTTAATGATACTACATATTCAATGAAATTTTCTCGGAAAATTCGAAGCTTGGCAACCCCAAAATTCCCAGCCAAAGTACCTCAGAAGGTCAATAAAAATTTCTTCTTTACAATTGGGTTAGGCATACTGCCTTGCTCCCAAAACCAAACTTGTACAAATAATACTAGAGTAGCAGCATCTATTAATAATGTTTCATTTGTGCAACCAAATATAGCACTTCTTCAAGCTCATTTCTTTAACAAATCAAAGGGTGTTTACACAACTGATTTTCCTAGCAACCCACCTTTTAAATTTAACTACACCGGCACCCCACCGGCGAATATTATGGCAACCTCTGGTACTAAAGTTGTAGTTCTACCTTTTAATACCAGCGTTGAGCTAGTATTGCAAGATACAAGCATTATTAGTGCAGAAAGTCATCCTCTTCATCTCCATGGTTTCAATTTCTTTGTTGTTGGACAAGGTTTTGGCAATTTTGACTCTAATAAGGACCCTAAAAAGTTCAACTTGGTTGACCCAGCTGAGAGAAATACTATAGGTGTGCCTTCTGGTGGTTGGGTCGCCATACGGTTCCTTGCAGACAATCCAGGTAGGCATATATATATATATATATATATATATATATATATATATATATATATATATATATATTAATTCCACCCAGTTTTTGAACACCTACCCGTATTCAGACACTGCTGATGATTTGAACCCTTAATTTTTAGGTTTTTTTTCCCTCTAAATGTTAATGTTTGATATCTGAATTATGGTTTGTTGAACAGGAGTTTGGTTCATGCATTGTCATTTAGAAGTGCATACAAGCTGGGGATTGAAGATGGCTTGGGTTGTCGCCGACGGAAAACGGAAAAACCAGAAGTTACCTCCTCCACCCTCCGATCTCCCCAAATGCTAAACTTTGCATTCTTTCGATTTGTTATTTAGCTCAATTTTGGTGTACAATTAAGTTTTCTCATTGTTTTAGGTCCTTTTTGCTTACGAAGTAAAAGCAATTTACAAAGGAGCATATGCTCATAGTTTTTGATAATTTGTTGCTATTAGCAACACATCAAAGCAAACCAGATTGTAACACAGTGTACCGTATTTTTTTGGCATAACATAGTGTACTGTAGCCTTTTACATAGCTTAAGTTTGTAATGCTTTTTGCAGCTGTTGAATTACAAAATACTATAATTCATCCTCACACTAATCAAACTCTACCCATTTATATAAATAGTTAATGTTACATGTTTTTGCATTTCATATTTCAAACTATTGTACATAATTAAATCACTAAGCACATAACTTTAATTTAAAATAATTAAATTAAATTATTAATTTTAGTTCTATTAATTATGTGCAAATAATAATTTAATTTACAATAATTACATTTAATTATTAATATATAGAAGAAGAGTTATAATTTCACTTTGGTCCTTATTTTTGAGAAAAGATACAAACAAATCTTTAAAATTATATTATGGCCCCAAATTTCATGTGTAATTCATGTGCTTTCCTAGGATATACCATGCATTGATTTGACAAATGAATCGAAAGTTGGAGTGTCAATGTGTGCACTCACAAACTCCAAAATTATAATCGTAGGAATACTGAAAGTTCATGAGTGAATCAATTTTTTAGGTGGTTATTTGAAATTGGTGACCATTTCTTGAAGACAAATATGCAAAAGGAGACTAGGAATCATCAACGCTCGCATAGTGGAAGAGGTGATAAAATAAAATAAAAGGACCTCAAATTGGACGGTGGAAAACTTAAGAGGACTCGAAAGTATAATTTCCAAAACACAAAAACTTATAAGTGTATATAAAGAAAAAGTATAGGGACCCGAAATCAATTCTCCCTAATATATTAAATACATTACAGATTTCCTTTTTTTTTTTCTATTTTCTAAGAGGACATTACCGATAGTAAAACTAGAAAGAAGACTAAACTGCAGTATCAAATCAATAGCAAGCCATTAGTTTCTGGAACCATCTCCTCTGTGTTCCCCTCCTGCAATTAACCAAGCGAAGCGATCATTCTTCCTCCAAACCACACGTTACCATGAAGCGCTCGGTCGATGACGTTAAAAATCCCTCCAAACCTGTCTTCTTGACCAAAGCCCAACGCGAGCAATTGGCTCTCGAGCGCCGCCAAGAAGAATTTCAACAGCAGAAACTCCGCCAGCAACAGCTTCTTGCTCAAATTCGACCCTCTGACCCTAACAATGATAGCCAGAAGCCCTCTGATTCTGAACGCCGAGACCGGGACAAGGATCGAGACCGGGACCGAGACCGAGACCGAGACCGAGACCGAGACCGGGACAGAGAAAGAGAAAGAGACAGAGACAGAGACCGTTCTTCCCGCCGTGAACGCGAACGCGAACGTGAAAGAGAAGAGGAGGCTAAGGTTCGAGAGCGTGCTCGGTTGGAGAAATTAGCCGAGAGGGAGCGTGAGAAAGAGCTGGATGCGATTAAGGAGCAGTATTTAGGATCTAAGAAACCTAAAAAGAGGGTTATTAAGCCTAGTGAGAAGTTTCGGTTCTCTTTCGATTGGGAGAACACTGAGGATACCTCGAGAGATATGAATTCGTTGTACCAAAACCCTCACGAAGCTCAGCTTTTGTTTGGGCGAGGGTTTCGTGCGGGAATGGATCGAAGGGAGCAGAAGAAACTTGCAGCTAAGAATGAGAAGGAGATGAGAGAAGAAATTCGAAAAAAGGAAGGTGTCGATGAAACGCGTGAGGAGGCTGCTGCTAGGAAACTTAAAGAAGAAGCTGCTGATATGTATGATACTTTTGACATGAGAGTTGATAGGCATTGGTCTGAGAAGAAGCTGGAGGAAATGACCGAGAGAGATTGGAGGATTTTTAGGGAGGATTACAATATTTCATATAAGGGATCAAAACTTCCTCGCCCTATGAGGAATTGGACTGAGAGTAAGCTCAGTGCAGAGTTGTTGAAGGCAGTTGAAAGGGCTGGGTACAAAAAACCATCTCCGATTCAGATGGCAGCTATTCCCCTTGGACTTCAGCAACGTGATGTGATTGGAATTGCAGAGACTGGTTCTGGTAAAACTGCTGCCTTTGTTTTGCCTATGTTAACTTATATTTCTAGATTGCCTCCCATGAGTGAGGAAAATGAGGCCGAAGGGCCTTATGCTGTTGTCATGGCACCTACTCGTGAGTTGGCAATGCAGATTGAGGAGGAGACTGTCAAGTTTGCTCATTACTTGGGTATCAAAGTGGTTTCCATTGTTGGTGGACAGTCCATTGAGGAGCAAGGGTTTAGGATTAGGCAAGGGTGTGAGGTCGTTATTGCTACTCCCGGTCGTTTGATTGATTGCTTGGAGAGACGCTATGCTGTATTAAACCAATGTAATTATGTTGTTCTTGATGAGGCTGATCGCATGATAGATATGGGTTTTGAACCCCAAGTTGTGGGAGTGTTGGATGCGATGCCTTCTAGTAATTTAAAACCAGAAAATGAAGATGAAGAGCTTGATGAGAAAAAGATATACCGTACCACTTATATGTTCAGTGCTACAATGCCGCCTGCTGTAGAGAGGCTTGCAAGGAAGTATTTAAGAAACCCTGTTGTGGTCACCATTGGCACTGCTGGAAAGACTACAGACTTAATATCTCAACATGTGATTATGATGAAGGAATCAGAGAAATTTCCCAAGCTACAGAGGTTGCTTGATGAACTCGGAGATAAGACGGCAATTGTGTTTGTTAACACTAAAAAGAACGCAGACAATGTTGCCAAGAATCTGGATAAGGCAGGATATCGTGTGACAACTCTGCATGGTGGGAAGTCCCAAGAACAGAGAGAAATTAGTCTTGAGGGTTTTAGGACCAAGAGATATAATGTCCTGGTTGCTACTGATGTTGCTGGTCGTGGGATAGATATACCTGATGTGGCCCATGTCATTAATTATGATATGCCTGGGAATATCGAGATGTACACTCATCGTATTGGACGAACGGGCCGTGCTGGAAAGTCTGGCGTGGCTACAACTTTCTTGACTCTCCACGACTCTGAGGTATTTTATGATCTGAAGCAGATGCTTATTCAAAGCAACAGTCACGTTCCTCCTGAGTTGGCTAAACACGAGGCGTCAAAATTCAAGCCAGGATCAATTCCTGATAGACCTCCTAGGCGCAATGATACTGTTTTTGCTCACTGAGAACTTAGGACAAATAGAAGACATAACTAAATGAAGGCTTCACTACCTTGTGCCATGTAATTGCTCTGAAGAATATTTTTGATTAGGTGTTGCGTGCAACAATAGAGTTTGTACTTCAATTGAATGGACAATCAAGAGTTGTTGGAAGTGCTGCCCATTAAGTGTAACTGGTATTATATTTTTTCTTCTGTCCTCTGGTAATGTCTGCTATTTTTATTGTTTTAGTAAAGTAGGTTTTTTTAACAATATATGAGTTGAGGACACCATCTTTGGTCTCACCTTTCTCTTTTCCTTTCCTTTTTCTTTTTGTCTTCTTTTTCCTTCCGAAATGAGCAATTTGCTTGGGATATTCGCATGGCTTAGAGTTGAGATTTTTTTGGCTTTTGATGGCTTCTTTTTCTATCAGAATCAGATGATTTCAACTTAGTCACATTACATTTGCTTTGCTTGTATTGAACTCTGAAATTGAATGTACTTTTGATCTTTGTGTTATTAGATCTCGCAGTCACAAGGCTTGATGAAAAATCACAAAATTGTGATTCAAAAAATTCATTAGTGGGAACATTTGCAAATATTGTATGTTGATCTAACTAAAACTGCCTGCACATTTCTTTGATAACTCGGTTCCTGATGTATATGTATTTGTTGATTTTAAACATATTATTGAAGGTTGAATCAGTTGAATATGCTAATTTATGGGATTAGAAATTGTATGTCACCCAAATGGGAAGATTTTTTTTTGTTGTTGTAGGGTGTTGGTTGGTTTCTCTTTGGGAAAAGGAAAATGGCTGAATTAGAAACTCTTTAAGATTTTGAGAATGGATGTGGAGAAGTAGATTATTACCTCTTATCTCTTGAAATGATCAAGAAGTCACGCTGTGAAAAAATTTGAGAACATATTTCAAGTCAAATTATATTGCTTTGAGAAAGTTGAGGTAATTGCAAAGATATGCTTGTAGCAAAAGAAAGTCAAGATCTTTATCCAAAGAATAGTTGGGTTGATGTGACCAAGGGGCGAAAATAAATAAAATTTATTATTCACATGTGGTCTACCACTTTTATGTGATTATTTTGTCAGGTTATAATACCAACTTACATTTTTGTGTTCCACTTCTTTTCAGTTCAATCAGGTGCATTTTCTTTAACTACTTCTTTAAAAGTGAGCAAGCATCTTTATGGTGATGCATATCACCTGTGTGTAAGTTGTTTGTGGCCTGTATTACGGCATGACGCTTTTGTTTAATGAAGCACTGAATTGTTATATTTGTTAGCTCTGCCGGATTTCCCTTAGTAGCTCTTAAACCGTGTTATTGTTCTTGAAACTGTATATGTTTGTATCAGTTCATTTCACATCATGTAAGCAGACTGAAAGTCATGATTGGGCTTTATATGGTAAATTGAACTCAAACCACCCATTTATGTCACCATCTTCAATACGATAGATCTGTCAAGGTATAGTTAGTGTAACCTGATTGCATTATTTTTTATAAGGTCAATAATTGTAATTTGAAGGGGCCAGGGTGTGTTAAGCAAAGGAACCAGTTTTGACATTGGGGCCGCTATAGGACGCACTCATTTACCGTGTCAGTGGTGGATTAGGAGGGGTTATAAGGGTTAGTTTGCTTCGGAGGCGGGAGGAAGCAGTTATTGTTGAAAGTCAGTTTTTCTGATTCAAATTATCTACTTGCAAGACTTAGGATTTGTAATACTCTTCTCCAGTGAAGCCTCAAAGAAGAGAAGTAAGATTTTTTTTTTGCTCGAGTGTTTGTTGTTTATGAGTTTAGTGTTTGATTTAGTAATGGTGTTTGTTTTGGGCAATTATGGAGTAGGATACTATTAACCCAAGACTAATAAGAAAAGTGATAATAAATCTGAGGTTTATTCTGCACTTGCGAACACGGATTAAGGAATGAGTATTCTATTTATTAAAGGCCAACTCCATTATTGTCAACCATAGTTCTCATAGCATAGATAGATGATGGTTCATGAATCAACTTACTTCCTAACAAACCTTACGTTGTGTATTTTGGACGCTCATTAACCCATGTGATTTAATGAGACAAACATATTCAGATTCAGTAACACCTAAAACAAATAAAAATGGGACCTATTTATGAAAAATTTTGCTACTGACTTTAAAAACAGAAATTTTAAAATTTCAATCCTCAAAATAAATTTATTTTTATCTCCAATTTTATTCTCATTACAATATCTGTTTGGTTTAATTAATAATGTGTTGATATTAAAATAAATAAAAAAATATTTTTTTAATTATATTTATTGAAAATTAATTATTTTAATGTAATGAAATAAAAATATGAAAAAAGGGGTAATTATTATTGGGTCCCTGAGGTTTGGCCTAATAGACTCGTTGGTCCCTCTATTTCTAAAATTGTATCAAATAGTCCCTAACTTTTGGAAATTGTACTCTGAGGTCCTTTGACCGTTAGTCAACGGTTAA
>CANUEY010378998.1:0-17844 GCA_948099555.1 Croton setiger
TATATATATATATATATATTATATGTTAGTAGTAATATATATTTTTTTTTAAATTTACTAAAAAACGTATAATTTAATTAATATGAAATTATACTAACTTTAAACAGAAATTTAAGTTCGAATTTTGTGAATATGGTAACGCTAAAATTTGTATGATTATGGTGGAATGAAATGATAAATAAGATTCATCTAATACATATTCTGCAATCATTAATTTTATTATTTTCGCAAAATATTTATGTTTGGTTGTGATTAGGACAAGACTTGTTTAGGAGTCTATTACCAACGAAGGAAATTGATAAGAGAATTAAGCAGAGTCAACGAAAGACCAACAACAACTACAGATACAGCCAAAATACAAACAGTAACTAATTCAACAAAAATAAAATAGAAATTAAAAGGAGAAAGCCTTTTCACACGTGCTAATTCAATAACTTTTGTCTAAGAAACGCGTACCGTACGCCCTATAAAGATACAGCAGCAAAAAATTCTTCCTTCACTTCAGTTCATTAAGCTTTTGCAGACTCATCAGCATAACAACAACATCTATTTCCTTCTTTCCATTTCTTCTACTTCTTAACTGGTAAGAACTGTGAAACCTCCCCAGTTTTCAGAAGTTACAAATTTCTTGGTAACTGAGTTCAGTACTCAGTTATCTCAACATTTATATGCACTTCCTGAAAAGATGTTCCTTTTTAGATTCTTGATTTCCTCTCCATTTCAATATCATAATTGTTTTCTGCAAATTAACAGGGGTTCACCCCCTCCTCTCTCTCTCTTCTAAGATCTTGAATTCTGATTAATAATTATGTTGCATAAATTTCAGGATTAGATCTCATCTGGGTGTTCTAATTGTAATGGATATTTCATCAAGCAACTGGATATCTGATGAATTGGTAAGTCTCTTTTCTTCTTCGGCTCTACTACTTGTATTTACATTAAAATTTTCGCTGACAACAAGATAGCTTAATGCATAAACAGCCCTAATTCATGATTCTTTGTTTCTAAGACTAGTTTTTTGTTTGACAGGAAATGGAGGATTCAATTTTTGAGTATCAATACCAAATGAATCCTTTTGATTACCCAATTGATGATATTGGTTTTCAACCCTTTCCTTCAAAGAATGACCCAATTTTCAGTCCCCAAACTTTCAACTACACATCAACACCTATTCATCAAAATTCTCAAACTACCCTTGAAAGGCCAACAAAACAACTCAAAACCCAAAGTTGGAATTCTAATTCTTGCACTACTACTAATAATAACAATCAAATCAGTTCATCAAAGGCATCTCCTGCGCCTTCCTCTTCTTCTCATATCATCTCTTTCGAACACTCAAATACCTCATCTCCTGCACCTGCTTCTCAACAATTCTATGCCTTAGATTCTACTTCTAACACTATCGTTAAGCCTGAAAATGACTTCTCGGCCGCGCCTACCGGTAACCTAAACTATAATTCTGGGTTTTTCTATGAAGATTCTCCATCTTACAATAATCTACAAGATAAGAAGAAGACTGGTACACTCAGTAGAAACCCTTTGCATGCTCAAGATCATGTCATTGCAGAACGAAAGCGTCGCGAAAAGCTTAGCCAGCGTTTCATAGCTCTTTCAGCTGTTGTTCCTGGCCTCAAAAAGGTACTAATAAAATTTTAATTCTTGAACAAATTTATTTTCTTTCTGTGCATATAATTAAGTAGCTGATTATATATTTGTACTGAAAATTGAAACGTAGATGGATAAGGCTTCTGTTCTTGGTGATGCAATAAAGTACTTGAAGCAATTGCAAGAACGTGTAAAGACACTTGAAGAACAAGCTGCTAAGAAAAATATGGAATCTGCATTTTATGTGAAGAAATGTCAAGTGTACGCAGATGATGAGTCTTCCTCGACTGATGAGAATTCCGATGGCTGCTGCGACCAACCCTTACCGGAAATTGAAGCCAGAGTTTCAGAAAAGGAAGTTCTAATTAGAGTTCATTGCGAAAATCAGAAAGGATTTCTATACAAAATCTTAAGTGAAGTAGAAAAGCTTCATCTAAATGTTACCAACACTAGTGTCTTGCCTTTTGGAAACTCCACTCTTGATATTACTATTATTGCTCAGGTAATAATACTAATTTCCTTCTTTCTTAATAGTTACACTCATTGAATTTATTCATATTAACATAGTTTAAATTTAGTGGAAGTAATCTAGTTTTAAACACTCCCCACCTGCGAACATAGGTACTGAGCTCGATCCAAGATTTAATTACACTGATTAGCTTCATTCATTCATATGCGCTTTCTTTAGTAAAAATATTTGATTACACAGATAATTAAGATTCATTAATTTCTCAAGTCCAATAAAAATGTTCACGTGAAATAATGAGATTAGTAAAAACAAATTCATATTTTTAAAAATGTCTAGGATCTTATTTACATTAAGATTGGCCGTTTTAGAACTTACATAAGATACAAAAAGTCCTAGTTATATGAAACATAATTTTTTTTTTTTTTGTGAGGCATATATGTAAGAAACATAATTGCATGGTGGTAATGATATTGAAAAGTTTAATTGGATTTGGAAATTTTATTGAAGAAATTTGTATTAATTATTGGTAATTAATGCAGATGGAGAATGAATTCTCAATGACAATGAAGGATGTAGTGAGAAACCTAAGACAAACTCTACTCAACTACATGTGACGTGTTCAACATCTCAACAAGATCAAGAACAGATTATTATGTAAAATAGTGAAAGTTAATTCTTGCTGTTCATGTCACTTTGCAGAAAGAAAGGAAAAAAAAAAAACCTCCTGATTGAAACCTATGGTCAGTGTCTTTCTTTGCCGTTCATGTTACTTCGAAGTTTCCAGGTTTTGAGGAAGGGTTCTTTCGCAGCTCTAGCTGTCTGTTTTTGCCTGGTTGACTCGTTGACCATGTTTATTACCCACGTGCGGAATTCGGAACCTAGAAGAAACTGCAGCTTTTTTTTTTTTTTTTTGTTGGAGGCGTTTTTTTTTTTCAAAAAATTGAAAATTAATACAAGCTCTTTATTTTCGTCTCTATTTGTGTCCTTTGTAAGTGGAGATTGTACAAAGACAAAAACTGGCCTTTTTTTACATATTTTTCAGTTTTATTTCAGAAGGTTGGCTTTTTTTGGAGAAAGGATAGGTTTGATTTGTAATTTCCGTTCTAATTAATTAGTGTTTCTTTGTTTAATCTTCACATGTAATTTCACTTATAATCCAATAAAGAAGACTTTTTTAATTAATTTCGTTTGTTTTATCTGTTCATCTTTCTGTTTGTCATTTTCTATAAATGAATACTGATTAAAATATTAACAACAATCTAATCACAAAGCCTGTTAATTTTTTCTTTTCTGGAATCCAACAAAATTCTCTGGTTTCAATAATTATAATACTAATAATTTTCTAATTAGACAATAATAATAATAATAATAATAATATATTTTAAGAAAACAACGACAGCAACAAGAATACATTTTAGACTTTTGGAATATATATGGAAAGCATAGATAGGCTGTACGCATCAACCATTAACAAGTTTAATTAAGTTTAATTAATGGGGATGTTGAGATAAAGAAGACTAATTAATTAATATTAATTATTATTATTATTATTAGTATTAGTATTATTATTATGTGGGGTTGATTGTTACAGTTGGTGACACTTCACAGGGTCCACTTTAAGATTATCAAGATCTGCTTTGTTCTTAAACTTTGTTCCATGTGCTCATCACTCTCAATATTATGCTTAAATTAATTTCTAAGCTTGTAACTAATTAATTAACCAAAGCTTGTATTAATTTTTTTATATAATGATATGACCTAATCAAACCTTTACAAGAATTGCTCTAAAAATAACTTACAAAATACATTTGATTTTAGGGTTCAAGATTCAATTCAGATCTTCCTTCCAGTTTTTTATTATATAATGGTAAATGTTAGTGGTTGGACCTAAACTCAACTCCTCCATTTTTATATAAATTCATCCAACTCTAAATCCTAAATTTTCATATGATTAGATTTCTAATTTAAACTTTTTATACAGTAAAATAAGTTATATGCTAATCCAGTATATGATATGCAATCCAAGAAATAATTATAGTATCTATTATATATGATTTAGGATGCAATATTTATTCGTTGAGATATCAATTCTCCTAATTAAATGAAAAATTCATAAAATACGAAAGTTTTTTGTTTAATATTAAAGATAGATAATAGTATTAGTTACACAATAGGGGTAGACATTTTTTGAACACCAAATTACTACTGAATTTTTATATTCTATCATCTTCACACCCTTTTAAATTAACCGGAAGTCTCAAGTTTGAGTCTTGTGAATACAACTATATTTAGTAGACGATGTTTACCATTCTCATATGTAGGTCCTTCCCACCTTTAATCCAGATTATTATGCGCAGTTAATATATTTAAAAAATGATTTGCATAGAAAAACAGGTGCAATATACAAAATTAAATAAAATAAGTTAAAATAAAAAAGTAAAAGTAGTTAAATCAACTACATCCCCAAATATTTTATACAGACTAAAAATCTAAAAGCAAGGGTAAAAAAGTATAAGAAAATCAACCTGATTATATTTTTTTTTAAAAAAAAAATCAATGCTAAAGAAATTTTTATGAAGATCAATTGAAAATATATCAATTGTCAAACGAAAATATTAAAAATATATCAAAATTATATGGTTTAGAAGAATTGAGTTGACTCATTCTAAAAATTTAAGTTATTTGATTTTGGAACTCTTCACTTTTAATCGACGTAGAATTTTTATACAACCGCTCATGGCCAACTATTAGGTTCGTGACTAATGGATCTCGTGCCCCTTTTTGAATTACTTAATGTGAAAAGATTGAGGAGAAAAAAAAAAAAGAAGGTTACAGAAGAAATAGTAACTTAATAAACAACTGATACAATAATATAACTTCTTTTTGAAAAGAAAGTAGAAATTTTGTTGTCTACGTAATCACCTATATATATTTATTTTAACTTTTAATATATATAGTGAGTGAGGTTACGTATAAATCAATTAAAATTAAAATTTAAAATGAAAATTTTGTTTAAATTTTTTTATATACGTATTAATAAAGAATTACGTATTAATGAATTCTTATTAGTTGGATGTGTGAATGGTGTTATACAGAAGTTGTTTCTAGAGAAAATGGTTGAAGAGGGCTCATTAATCAAACTAACTAGAATATGTTAGAATAGAGTAATAAGAACATTAGTGTCTCTTGTCCAAAAAATAAGAACATATTTAATGGGCATTCTCTTTTTAATTGTGGCCGATGAAACTAACACCGACCAAATTTGGACGGCAGGATTTGAACAGAAAGGGAATAGTCTTGTTTGGTCCTTCTTTTTTCCAACAACAAACAAACCAATCACCGTAATAATGGTCAAAAATCAACCACACCCAATTTATTTCTTCCAATTTTTATGGCAATTTGACTTACAAAATGTCGATTTAATGGTCGGTGTTCTAATTTTTCCAACATTTTATAAGTGCAAAAAGATTTATTCCTTGACTATACAATGTATGCTATGAAAATGTTCGTTTGTTTTCTTTGTTTCCCATTATTATTTCTCCTCATCATCCAAAATTGTTGAGGGGCTCTTTGGAAAATATACTCATTTTTTATTTTAATTTTAGAGCAATGATTAATTTTTTATTTTAATTTGAAAAATGAATCATTATAAAAATAATATTAAAAAAACATTTATTTAAATTATTGTACAAATATAAAAAAAAAATACTATTTTTGTGTCATTATTGTATAGTTATTGTTCAATTACAGTTATTATTGTACAGATTTTGTATCAAAATTATACAGAGTTCGTTTTTTTTTTTTAACAAAATGTCTAAAAATACTAATAAAATTTAGTAATTCTATTTTTTTATAATTTAGATCTGTTTTTCAAATTAAAATAAAAAATTGATCTATTTTTATATATATTTCAATCGTAGTTAAGGCTTAAAGGTACTCAACTAAATAAGGCTTGTATTTATTTTTTTATTATTTATGTAATATCTAATTTGATTAATTATATATGAATAGTGATAAAATTTATATAAAAATAATAAATTTCTGTAAATATACTATTAAATTAAAATTTTAAAAAATTTATTATTAATATGAATATAATTAAATTTTTAGATTCCAATAAAATTATCGAAATAAATTTGTCTATTTATATATTTATTTTGATTTCAAAAACTCGATAGTTAATTTTATTATTTTTATGTAATTATATTTATTAATTATACAAATATTTTATTTATAATAATTTTAGTAATTAAAATAACATATTTTATAAGAAATGAACGGGGATGTCTAACAAATGAATGGGCAAGTTCATGTTTTAAGCGAAAATAGAAAAATCTTACAAAGTTGAAAAAAGTGGTCGACGATGTCCACACATCAGCCACTGGAAACTGGAGTTAACCATATCAATTTACCATGTTCGACAAATAAGAAAAAAAAATTCTGAAAATAGAATAAATTAAAAGATTATGATAATATGAATACAGATACCTCAATATAGAATTATTATACAATTTAAAAAAATTAAATATAATAATTATTATTATAATTCTACTTGATATTGTTCAAAGTATAAAGTTAGAATATCAGCTGATTCTTCATGAATATAGAGACAATGTAAATGTACATGAAATAGAAGCACCAATGAGTTTATTTTTTTTAAAATAAACCTCTTTATTAATGTTAAAAAATAAAACAGAGGACTGATGAAGTAGAATTCAGATGAAATATAAAAATGTAGAAAAAAACAGATTGAAATAGAAATGTGATGAAATAGTATACTGATGAAACAGAGCATACTAATGTAACAGACTAATGAAAAAGTATACGTATGAGCACAAGAATGATGATAGAAATGTGATGAAGCAATATATTGATGAAACAGAGCATACTAATATAATAGACTAATGAAAAAGTATACGTATAAGCACAAAAATGATGAAGCAGGAATAAGATCAAAGGGATGATACGAATAAATGCTACAAACAGTTGCAGAAGAATAAAAGTAATATCTTTCAAATCAAAATTTCATAATAAAAAACAAATTCAAACAAAGAATTTTTTTTTTTTTTAAAAAAAGAGAAGACTCGGAAACATAATGAAATAATCTCTAGTAAAACGAAATCGCAAAGAATCATATAATAAATAAGAAGAATAATAATAAAAGAAGAATAAATAAAAAAAAAAGAAGATTGAAAAAATAAAAGAATAATTAGATTCGATTTCCAATTCTGAAACCGAGAAAATGGCAAACATGGATGGCCAACAGGGATTTAATAGTTTCATAGGGTATTTTAGTTCATCACCTATTAATTTTCTAAAATATATGTTATTTCTTTTTTAAAATGTGAAATATATGAGTTTTTTTTTTTGAAATATGAGTTTTTTTTATGTGTTGTACCCATTAATTTATTTTATATTTTTATTATTTATGGTATAATTAATTTAATTAATTGTACGAGGATAATGAAATTTGTATAAAAATAAGCAGCATCATTAATTAAAAAATTAAAAATATAATATATCTAATAATACTTCTCACATTAACGGTGCACTAATTCTAATCTAACATAACTTACTCTAATATTATTTATTATTCATAAAAAATTTTTTTACTCTTTATAATAATAATATATTTCTTATTAGAATATAATTAAAATAGTATTACGTATATATTATTGATTGTAGAAACAATTGTAGTTTATAAAAATTGAATTAGTTAAACTATCATGATTTATCAATTTATTTCAAATATATCATCACAACTGATGTTATTTTATTATTACTAATAGTTATTTATAAGTATTAGTATTATTTTAAAAAAAAAAAGAAAAAAAGAGAGTATTTATTTATTATTGCCTTTTTTTTTGTTCCCGGAAATGAAAATTAATCTTTTCTCACCGTAAATTTAAAGTGTAAAAATGATTGAGTCGTGCTACTGAGTTTGATGTACACACGTGTCATGAATTAATGAAAGCATTGTTTTGTGAATAAAGTGGGTTAATAATTTCAATTAGTGGATAGAAAAGATGAGTTCACATAAAAAATGGACATTTGAACAACAATTAAACAACATTAGAAAGTGAAATTTGTTTGTTTGAAGAGAAGTCGGTGAAGCTTAGGTTTGTTCATTGCCTTACCAATAAATGTTAATGTTTATGTCCAAAAACTACATCTTCCTGCAACCATATTAAAATTCAAAGACAGGCAGAATGCTTTTCCTTGCAGGTTGAGAAAAATCTTAATAATTAGACCCTTTAATGGATGGGATTTAAATAAAAAATTTCTTAAAAGTTACATTTAAATGATGGATAATTATTAATTAGTAACTGCATTTTTATACATATATTATATAATTTAGTTCATGCATTTTTGATATTATATTTTTTCACACATGACTTTTTTTCTTTTTTACTGTTTAATTATGTAGCTTTTCAGAAACTATATAAGTATAGAATATTTTAAAATATAACCATTAAATAATTTAATATTGAAGGAAAAATTATTCTAAAATATTAATGATTTATTCGTTCAATTTTTAAAATATTTAAGATTTTAATCCCTAAAATAAAAGGACTAGATAATTAAACAAGAAAAATAAAAATAATATAATGTTGAAAACACATGGATTAAATTATATAATACATAAACACCCTCTAAATATAGATTAAGCAATTTATTATAAACTCAAGTTTATAATAAATAGAACTCAAATTAATAGTGGATAGA
This sequence comes from Croton setiger, assembly GCA_948099555.1. NCBI lineage: Eukaryota > Viridiplantae > Streptophyta > Magnoliopsida > Malpighiales > Euphorbiaceae > Croton > Croton setiger. Next base: position 8,801 of record CANUEY010378998.1, read on the forward strand.
TTAATTTGACTAATGAAAAAATATATATTTTTTTTAATCTAAATCTGTGAGTTTGAAGAGTACAATATGAATTCCATCCAAGTTGTTGATTCCTCATATTCAATAAGAACAAATATATGGTCTGGCACCCAATAAAACTGGGCTGCTTGTTCCACCATTGTCATAAGTTCAGGTTCAAGAAATACTTAATACAAATATCAAATAAATTAGTTTGCCAACTAATTTATTTAGTTGCAGATGTTGTTAATCATATATCTAATTAGCACCACAAAATTGACTTAATTGCCAACTTTTGATTACTGTCAAATTTATTTGTACATACCTAAGATTAAGGAATAATTAAGCACCTAAGATAGCTACGTCTATTTTTTATTTTCACCTAAACTTTACATTTGACTTTAAAGTAGTCAAAATTCTAGAAGCTTTAAATGAACCAGCATCATTTTCTCCCTAAGAAACTAGAAAGTGGAAGTTGTAATTTGGTCTTTTTTGGTCTTGTAAACACGTTTTTTAAGTGGGAGGAAGGTTCCAAATTTTACAATAAAACAATAAAATGATACATCCAAAAAAAAAAAAAAGCTATTTTCATAATAAAATTGAACTAATTTGGTTTTTGGTAAAATATACTGTACAATTTCATTTTCATAGAGAAGGATATATATAATTTTTTTTTTTTTTTTTGTCAATAGAATCTTTTGATTTATGCAATTTGGTATATCATGTTTCGATTTAATTTAAATTAAATCTTAAGTTTAATTTATTTAGTTTTAATTAATTATGAAGCTATTTGAGCATCTCTAGTGCAAATGAGGTTTCTCCAATGTAATTGTGATATTAGAAAAATGTTGAGAGAGAATACTTCTGAGGGTTTCAATATATTACAATACTAACATATTTTAATTAAGGAAAACGGGTTTATATGGAGAAAATTTTATTAAATTGAAAATATAACTAAAAACTGTATAGTGGGACAAGTTCAAAAGGGTCAAAATTAGCCATTATCCATTTGGAAATATGATCTCAACAATATGATTGTGCCACTGGAATGCTTGACATTTCACATGCCTAGCTAAGAGCCCAGCCCAAAATATATGGCCTAACCCAATTTAGCAAACGAAAGCCTTCAACCTTCTGGCCCTTTAAAGTTTTAACATTTCCAACTAACCCTAAAATTTTGGGGCTTTAAGGGAAATGATCCCGAAAAAAATTAAGAGGAAATTATGATTTGCTTCCTGTATTAGATATTTTAGTTTTTTTATTTTGACTATTAAATTTTTAAGTTTTTGTATTTTATGACCACTAAACACCTTAGTCTTATAAAAAAATGTTAAAGTACTAAACTAAAATTTACTATAAACACTATAGTATATTTTCTTAGGGACCGAGATTCAAATTGTCCAAATCTAAACCCAACTTCCATTTCTGGTAACAAACGGTGCAAGTGAGTATACCTAATTGAGGCTCTAGACTTGCGGATTCATAATATAAATCACCAGAAAATATCAGAAAATGCGATTGAAAAATTTGAATTTATAGAGCTAAAATAACGTTGGAACTTTGATCGGCGAGTGTGGAGTGTTCCAGCGATCGATGGAGTCGCGGTTGGTGGCGTTGGATTTGTCTTGAAGTTAGCTTTCCAACAATCTAGCGCATGTCATCATCAGAGGTCGGAGGTGGCAACCAATCAATATTTTTGCTGAAATTTTATTTCAAAAACCAAAAATTTTCATTGGTTGTCATCACCACCTCCAAGTTCTAATTTTGACATGTGTCAAACATTTGAAAAGCTGACATCAAGAAAAATCCAACGCTATTAATCACGCCTCAATTGGTCACCGGAGCATTTGCACTAGTCAGTCAATGTTTCGGCAGTATTTTCTCTCTAATACCTAGATTTTTCAATTACATTTTTTTGATACTTTTAGAGTTCGAATGTTGATAATAGGTACATATTATGAATTCTCGCATCAAAAGTTTCGATTTGATATACTCACTTGCCCTGTTTGTCTAAGGAAATGAAAGTTGAATTTTGGATTTGGACAATTTCAAATTTGGTCCTTGTGAAAATATACAATATGGTGTTTATGGTAAATTTCAATTTGGTATTTTAATGATTTTTTTTTACAGAATGACTAAAATTTTTAACGGTCACAAAATACATGAACTAAAAAAAATAATATTCAAAATCAAGGGACTAAAATTCTAATATACTCAAAATATAGGGACCAAATCATAATTTACTCAAAAAAATTTTGTGACAATTACTCTTATATTCCCTAGATTATTTTTACATATTGATCAATATGTAAATAAACTTTTACATATCATAAGTATGTAAATTGATTTCTTGTGGTAATTACTTTTTTAGCCTGTTTTTTTTTTTTACATATCAATTGCTATGTAAATCAATTTATACATAATTTCAGTATGTAAATTAATTTTTTTTAACAATTTTAACTAGCTATATGTATATATATGTTATTTTTATATTCAAAAATCTAAACAATAATTTTTTTCCATTTTAATCCATAAAAGGACCTAAATGAAAAGATTAAGAAACTTGAGGTACTGAAATATAATTTTGCATGTTATCTCCTTCATTCCTTCTTTCTTATCGGTCGTGTTTAACACATCACCGCCACCGGAAATTTCGCCGTTTGTGATCTAAGTGCCGCTCGTCGAAAATTCGACTGAAAATCGACTTGTATCACATTGATAGCATGATTTTCGACGAAAAACCAACCAAAATTTGTTTGAATAACCATTAATATCGATGAATATCAAACTCGATTCGTTTCTTAGACTGCAACATTTAGAACATCGATCTCCATTTTCCCCGGGTTTCTGTGTTCCAATTGGAAGTCTAAGGGCATTGAACTACTCATCGGCGCGAGAGTTTTCGTCTGATACTCTCAGATCGGTGGTCGAATGGTTCTGGTGGATGAGGTCGCAACGGCTGTGGTGGAGGTGTGGCTTCGATGGGTACTTCTGTACATATCTTCAAGTTTGATTTTTATTGAATATATTAATTAATTTTTATTTATTTTTAATTAAAAATAAGTAATATATTATCTTAATAAGGAAGTGGTATTTTTTTGAATTAAAAAAAAAACTGCTTATTTAGTTAATTTTAAAAAATTTATGCTATTTATTTAACAGGAACTTATGTACTAACTACCTACAAAGAAAATATGATATTTTCAGGGGTTAGGGCGAGTATAAAAAGACTGTTCCTTCCCTGTATTCTATGAAAAAGACTTGAGCTTTTTAAGGTTAAAACAAAAGATAGTGTTCAAAATTGTCTTCATCTTTTTTTTCTTTTGCAGACTTCAAAGCAAATCCAGCCTTTATAAAAAAGAAAGAAATATGTTTGTGGATTGTGGCAGCTGACCTCACTATTTACATAATTCTCCCTTTGTAAATGCTTGAAATGAAAACTATTGTTTGTAAAGGTGAAATAAATTAAAAGCAATCTTTATATGAAGTTGATTCTTTATTAAATTAATTCAGCTTTTTAGTTTGGAAAAAATATATATTTGGGATATAGTCATGATCTAAACTTTGAAGGATATATATTGGGAAGTTATTTATTTATTTAATATGTTAAAATTGTGCAAATTTAAAGTAAAGTATTAAGTGTAGTCTAGTTAAAAATTTATTTGAAGTAGCTTGTATTATTATAAATTTTAGTTGTATCGTATTTTTATTTGAAATGATTATAAAAAAAAAATTTAAAATAGATATTTTTGTCTTCTAAGGGACTAAAAGAGCTCTTTTTTAATAAATTGGAATTAAAAAAACTATTTTTATAAGTAAAATGCTCCAAACAATTCTTTTCACAAAATTGTTCACAACATATTCAAAAATTGTTCGGGATCCATTCATAAAATTTTCACAAACCGTTCATAATATATTTAAAACTGTTCATATGTCAAATCTATCATAGATATATAAAACTTGTTTCACAGAATATTCATATTTTGTTCATAGCAGAATGACAATTTTTTGTCCCTTTAAAACTTAAGAATAGCTTTTTGAGGACCAACTTATAATGGTCATTTCTGTCCAAAAACTTTAAATGGAGAGCTCTGTAGTTATTTTTTCCTTGCTTTTTTAACGTTGGTTTCTAATGGAGATGGTGAAAATTACATGAGTAGGCTTTAGGTACAAAGTGGGTTATTTGAGTCCAATAAGAGAGACAAAAACCACAAATCAAGGGCAGACCAGTTGGGCTAATAAAAAGATAAGGCTTGGTCCCCCACAACACGGCCTTTCTTCCATCACTCCTTTCTGTCTTAAGTTAAGGACCATCCTTCTTTCCCTTTATTGACTTTCAGATATGCTTTCAAACTTGGTTTATTTATGAATAATACTCCCAGTAAATAATCACAAATAATACTACTATTCTTTAAAAAAAATTAAACCATCCATTTTTGTCAAATATTTAGCTTATGGGAACCATACAAAAGTCAAATATTTGGCTTAGGATAGCACTACCATAAAGCATAGGGTAATATTAGTAGTAGTAGTATATGTTCAAAAGCCTGCTCTTAATCATGGGCTTCTGCTATGGGCTAGACTTTAAAATAAAACAATCTTTTTTTATGTTTGACAATTTTGTGTTTTATTTAGATGTCTATAAAAGTCCTATTAAGTAGTGTTTTCAATGAGATCCTAATGTTTTTTTTTTAAACAATTTCCTAAATTATACTTCATTTGTTTGATTTATTTAGAGAAATTTTTTAAATTTAACGTTGAATTTACATAAAAATTTCTTTTGAAGTAAATAGAAATAAGTAAAATTATTATAATACTTACAATGAAAATTTTTATTAACACATTAATCACAAACAAAAGTTAATTTGATTTTTTCGTTAACTCTATCTCTATATAAATCGAGGTGGATACTTTTTCTTTGTCTATAATGACATAATGTTTCTTATTTGTAGAATGCGCCTAAAATATATAGTCTCACTTTATTCAATTTAAATTTATGGAAAATAAAAAATTCCAAATATATTTTATTTGATCAGATTTAATACAATTAGTAGTGATTAAGTTATATAATATTTTATAAAATCATTGTTACTGTGTAAGGACAATACTGTTAAAATTAATGCAAAAAATATAATTGATTTTGAAATACAGGATTGAAGTAATATTATTCAAAATTCAAAGACTTATGATAATAATTTTTTCCTTATATAAATCATTTTTAAAAATTTAATGAAAATTAAATTTAGTGCTCAGTCATTAGTCATAATCAAAGCACAGCTGTCCCTTTATTTGGTATCTCATGCAGATTTACATGTATAGTTTATTTGAGTTGTGGTATCATTTTTATCATAAATAATACTATTGGTACTAAACAAATATAATATTAGCTAACTTAAATCAACACTTAACAAATCCTTCACATAATCAATTAAACAGATCAGTACTTTCATTTAGAAAAAAACGGATCATTACTTTTAATTTATTATGTTATAGTTTATTTTTTAAAAAAAAAAAATTGTAAAACTTAGAATTCAAATTTTAATTAAGCAAGTTTAGGAAAAACGAATAAACTAAGAGTACATTGCATATTAGTTATATGAATAATATATTATATAATATCTTAATATTTAATCTAAGATAGTTCTTTTTATAAATTTCTTTAATAATTTTTTTTATCTCGAAAAATGATTGTTTTTCCTAATATCATATTTAAAGATTCGAGCAACAACATCAATTACGTACAACGTCCTTTTCATTTGGTTTTCTTTCTAGAAACTTACCCTACTATCAGTATGAGAATATGACAAAAGTAATGATAATTTTTAATTAAGTTTGGATTAGTACTAATTATATCATCTAGAAAATGATAATTTTCTAAAATAGAACGTTGTATTTTATTTTTTTATTTTTAATTTTTGAAGATGAAATAAGTTTTTTCAGGAATATATTTATAAATTTATTAGAATTAGAATATAAAATGGAGATATCAATTTAATATAATAATTAAATTTAAAATATTTTCAATTTGCTTTATACAGTAGCAAGTTGGTGGGTAAATGTTTTTATTTCTGGTCCTTTTTTATTTAGCAATCTATAAGCATTATTTTATAGATATTTTTCAGTGTTGGTTTGGATTAATGAAATTAAAAATATATGAATTTTATTAAATGAATTGTAAATATATTGATTTTTTTTATTTGATAACAAATAAAAATAGATAGATCTATGAGTTACAACTGGAGTAGTGAAATATCTAAATGAGGATAATTTAGGAATATCAATAATTAATTTATTTGTATTTATTTTAATTTCATTTATAATAGTAATTTACTTTTTTGACATTTATTTTATCTTTTTCTTTAATTATATTATAATTAATACATATTATTGGTAACCAATATGAATTAGTATTCTTTAGTCATAGGAAAAATCTTCACTACACGATTAATTAGGGAATTAAAAAACTCTTAATAGAAGTATATTTGGGATCCACTGTAAACCATTAATGATGCAGAGAAAACGTGGTTTATATATTTCAATATTTGAACTGAGCTTAATTTAAAATGATAAGCTTAATTTAATAGTCAAGTCTTTTCCTTGGTTTTTTTATTTTGACTATTGAAAAAAAAATCAACAATTTATATGCTTTATTTGACCCTTTCCCGGCCAAGTTCGTATAAATCACACTTGCCAAGCTCGACACCATGCCTTTTTCTTATGATCTAATTGTCTTCTATGTTTATCATAAAATAAAAAATTAAAAAAAATTAAAGGCATTGTAACAAATTTTACAAATTGTAATTTAGGAGGGAAAAAAACTTCTTTCATTAATGAGGCTTTCATAACTCCCAATTTCATAGTTTTCCGTTTGATTGACATCATTCGAAGAGAGGATAATTGAAATTTTAGTTGTTGAACCTTTTAAATTTATTATTTTGGTGTAATTTTTTTTTTACAATGCGGTGTTTTAACTATTTAAAAATACTGCAATATAGTGTAAGATATAGACATAATATCCACATCATAAGCAAACACATCAGATTAAAAAACTGCAAATGTCATCTTTGCCTTCATTTTGAAAATTAGAAAAATTAAAAAAATGACTGGGCCTCTAGATTTTCAGCTCCCTCATTGCGTTTGTGTTTCTCCTTCACAAAGACACGACAACGGATCAAGACTGAAAATTTCTTGCTGGCGGCAGTGTTGAAGTAACAACTACCAATGGACGAGTGGTGGGCGAGGCACATGATCTTCACCTCCTCCTCCTTTACCGTTATCCCTTTTTTCTCTCTCTTCGATTTCTCTATACAAAAGTAACCGGCAAAGGGAATGTCGAAATTTACTGGTCCAGGCAACTAATGAGGCGACCACTCCCTCCGTCGACAATAACATCCTTAAGCTCATTGAGTTTTGACTTGAACTTCTCTTTAACGGAGGCTGGGACCTCTACTCCTTCTCAGTGCTTCACTTTCGGTGAGTTCCTGTAAACTGGAAGTGACACCCCTATACCTTTGCACGTCATTTGATAGCCTCGCAAAGCGAGCAAAATACTAAGTAAAATTGTTACAACCCTATCCCAATACACATTATTCAACAAACATATCACACAAATATTATATATATATATATATATATATTATTAAACGTCACACATTATTTAATATAATTTACTATAGTTGTCACATATTTTACTTTATATCATATAACATATACATTTATAAATAAAATATTTTATAGTTTCATAATAATACATTATTCAATATAACCCTATTAAAAACTCTATAAATGTGGATGCAAAAAAGAGTAAGAAAGACCTTATGCTTGAATTAACCGACCTTTAAAAATCAAGTGCGAAGTACTATATTTCACGCTGTGACCTAATTTGTCAGTTGCAGTCAATAGTCTGAAACATAAATTGCAATTTGATTGAGTTGCATACTCAACAAGTATAAACTAACACGAATTAAATTTGCAATATCCACCATTTAATAACAATAATTAAAAACATAGATATGCGCATGTTTATTCATATGATTCCATTTAATTTGGTTGTGACTCATCGAGCCAAGTACTGCTTGATGATTTCATATATTATATATCATATAGCTGGCCAATATCAAGTTCATGTATGACTCGAAGGTCTATCTGTATAATCGTATACTGACCTATAGCTCCTGCCTATAAAATTATATAATGACCCGTGGATCCACCTGTAAAAGTTTGCAAATACAAAGTTAAGACTGTCACACTCCCTTATTAAGTCTTGTATGTATACTTTTGCATGTCATCTATATAATCACATGTTTTATCTTCAAAATTCCAATATAGCTAATTGATCGAACTTGTATGCTGATCCAACAAACAATCAATATCTCATGTAAACAATTAATCGATTTCTCAAAATAACGGATCATCCAATACATCAATTAAGATTCATAAATATCACATTCATAAATAACAAATCATTACAAGTATTATTTTTAAAATTTATAACTTACCTTAAAATCAGGACTGGAATCCAACTTCTTATTGTTTTCATCATCGCTCCCCTATCATATTCGATGATCCTATATAATACAACATTAATCTTTCAATTCCTAATTTACGTTTTATATGATATGAAATGCACAACTCATATTTATTCTCTGTTTATATAATTTACAAAATAATAATATTAACAATAATATCAAAATATATATTTTCTTTATTTTGTTCAAAAATAAATTTATACATATATATATATATATCATTTCCACGTGTAATTTTCTCATTCGTTAAAAATTGTGACTAATACCATGTTATTTGTCACGTGTGCAAGGACACTGAATTACATTGTTTTTAAATAGTTCAGACTCACATGTAAAATAAAAAAGAATAAACACAAAAATAATAAATTTTAAGAAGTTATATTGCAGCAGGTTCGTGGAGAAGAATTTTTGGAAGGAAAAGAAAGGAGAAGCAGTAACAGTGAACCCAGCAAGAAGAAGAAAGAAGAAGATTAAATTGAAACAGTCGAAGAAAAAGAAAAGGAATAAAGAAGGAACGGT